>JAFLJL010015969.1:0-29875 GCA_018398815.1 Conus ventricosus | reverse complement strand
TGACCCTTCCACAAGCTAATTTTTTAAACTGTAAATTAGGGAATTGTATAATTTCATAATCGCAATATGCAGCTTTCCCTGATGGAAGAGCTCTTAAAACAGTTGAGGGCCCTCCATCATATAAGTTTTCATCAGTGCTCAGCTCATCCAAATGAACATAGAGTAATGAATGTAATGCAAGATTGAGTGGATTTTCCCCCTCAAAAGTAGTTTTGTTTTGTTAACTGTAAATCTATGAACGGCTTGATTGGAAGTTGTAAAGGCCTAATATTTTAGCTAGTTCTACACCAAAAAGGTAATGTACTACTTCTTCTTCAGGTTTGAATGTTAACATTGTTTTTAGATTTGCATTGTTTAGTTCGAAGTAATGTCGATGTTACTCATTGCTTCTTGTAGTGAGCAAGCCCCGTAATAACCATCAGGTATGGTTAACTGGCTAACTTTGTCTCCTGCTTTGTCAACTTTTAGAATTTGTATTATTATTCTTGGCTTTGCTTATATTAAACCATACGACTTTGTAAAAATTTTAGGAGTGCGACCATTTTGGTTCCGCAATCGTCTCAACAG
The DNA here is from genome assembly GCA_018398815.1 of Conus ventricosus. Lineage (NCBI taxonomy): Eukaryota > Metazoa > Mollusca > Gastropoda > Neogastropoda > Conidae > Conus > Conus ventricosus. The sequence continues at coordinate 29,308 of JAFLJL010015969.1, read as the reverse complement.
CATGTTCTAAAAACGAAGGACGGTCTTGAGTTGTTATTGTTACAAACATTTTTTTAAACGAAATAAAAATGAGTGCGTTTAAATATACTAAGATGCAAAATATTCTGTTGGGCCGCACTACAATCTTAAAAATATAGCAACTGACATCCTCGACATTGCTGTGACCCAGACTGTCGCTTTTCATAAAAGGGTGAGTACTCCATTGGCCAAATATCTTAACCCTCCTATTAAAAAAGACTACATCGCAAAAGTGTGGTTCAGTCATCCGATGCAGTTTTATCAGAACAGTTAAACTTTGCTGTGTTTTGTGCATCAACTGGGTGTGGAGTGTCGTATGCTGATCATTTAAATCATCCTGATCCTTTGGTGAGGTCAGTGTACAGATTTCATTTTTATTACACCTTCAGACGTATTTTGACTGAACTGCGAGCGCCATTACCAAATGACAAACCGTTTAATCCATTCAGCAACCAATAGACATGAAGGCTTTTGAAAGGATTTGTAACGAATTCAATATTAATGTTAAGACAGACTTTAGACAAAAGTCGGATCTTAATCATGGCTTAGGCACCCCTTATTTGTGGGGCGTGCACAGAAAGTATAACTATGACTGGAATCCTCCTTACACATCTTTTTCTTCAGGCACAGGACCTTGGGTCCATAGAGCAAGAGCATAAAAACAGCATGGACAACATTTATCTTAGACACATCTGAGGCTAACTCAAGCGGAATAGTACGAATAAACGACTCTATTCGTACTTACGTTTGGTGTTTGCTAGGTTCGCAAGCACAGACAAGGTCGAGCATAATAATTCTTCTACTGGCTTTGATGCACAAAAACAATACTTAGCAAATTTAGAGGACGCCATTAATTCTACAGTTGATTTAGATTCAAGTATAAAAAGGTACCAAAATGTTTTACAATACGCAAGATCGAAAGTAGACTTTGCTGTTGGCACTGGTTTATAACATGCTGCCTTCTGACCTTAGACTCCAGGTAGGAACAATAATAAACTACAATAATGAAATCATTGTGGCAGGCAATGAACAGAAGGTTGGGAAAAACGACATAAATTCTGGGCAGTAATAGTACAAACATAAAAAAAACACCCAAGATTAAGTCATCCAATTCCTGAGGTCCAAAGCCCAAAGACTGTTGAAGACGTGGACTTTGTTCGCGATGACCATGAATAATGAAAAGACAGCACTTGTTGTTGATTAACTGCTTTAGGATTACTTGGTCTTTATCTTACTGAATAGTAATCCAACTATTAAGAGAACTAACGCCCATAAATGCTCGGCCATAAAGCCAACTACTTTGCTGCAGTAGACAAAAGCCAGCTAACAATACTCCCTAATATACCGGGTAAAGAGTCTATAGCTTTACCAGCTAATTTTTTTTAATAAACTCGCAAGATGATCAAGCTGTTTTTTACCCTGATTATCAGGTGATGGCGATGGAGCACTGAACTTTGCCCTCCACCACCACTGTAATAGCCATCACTTATTGCAAATCCTAAGGCTGTTATAACGCTTGCTAATGTGACGCCTTGTCTCTAAACATGTTTCGTATTCGTTCTGCTAGCGTCGTGTTTCATATACATTCTTTGGATAGTTTCTCTTATTCTGTTCACTTGAGTTTGTAATTCTTTTCGGTTATAGACAACACTTCTAGTCTTGATATCTCGTCTTTAATTTCATGTAATCTTTGTTCTATTTTTTTAACATCACTCTTAAGTTGGCCTCGTTGCCTCAGCGAGTTTTTTTTCTTCTTTCTTTTCTATATGCTCATTTAGTTCAGTCAGTTTAGCTGAATTGTTTAATAATCTCCTCTGATGGTTCTTAAAGCACGTCAAGGGCCTTTTATTCTCTTATAGGCGCTGTATTTCTTTGCGTGGGCATGCGGTGGATTGTGTATAGTTTTTAATGCTGTTTTCTCTTCTTCATGAGTTCTTCTACTGTATTTATTATTCTATCTGCTGTTGGACTAAATCTTCATGTGGCGTGGTTTGTATTTGGTTATCTTGGGGTTCTTGTAGCGCGTTTTGAGCTTTAGCAACTTTCTCGGATCTAATTTTGGTTCAGTAAAGCCAAGGCGATTCCAGTCGCTTGCACTGAGCCTTTGTTTAAATGTACCCATGCTTACAAACTTTGATGATTTTGTTTATACGTAAGCGGAACACGTTCTCCTTTGTCGTTTTTAAAATACAAATGGTTATCTTTTAGTTCAAATCATCAGGTATATAGTTTTGGGAGATTCTAGTCCTAAACTTTGGTATAATGATCTGACCTTACTTTCTGTTAATTCACGCCTTTGCGCCCCTCCTAATTCATCCCGCAATGAGAACGTCGAGCGATGCTGTGTTTAAAGGAGTCCTTTCATCATGTCGGCCGTCTCTAAGATCACTAATATCATAATCTTCTTCACCTCCAATTCCCGCCATGTTTTTAAATAAATTAACTTTTTATTTTGTTTTAATAAAAATGTCACAAGGAATATGGCTCGATTCTTGACCCCATAGAAGTCTGAAAAAAACCCCATGGCGTGAAGGGAAATAAACGGAAATATTACTGTTCCAAATAATCCATCTACTATTGATGCAGATCAAATTCTTACTGTTAGATTTCCAGACCTAGGAGCGGATGATTTGATTGTGCCAGGCTCTGCCACGGCTTACTTTTAAAATAGAACTCGCTTCAACAACAGACCCAAAGAGATCAGTTGTCCAGAATTTGGGGGGCAATCGTTAAGAAAAGAAAAAGAAACACCCGAAGGTGCTGGGGAGGACCCAGAGAAGCACTGTCTTCACCTGCCCTTAGAGCAGTCCTGTACCACCCCTGGAGGCCTGCGCTGTGTTGACGATGGGTACTGTTAGATTCCAGACCTAGGAGCGGATGATTTGATTGTGCCAGGCTCTGCACGGCTTACTTTTAAAATAGAACTCGCTTCAACAACAGACCCAAAGAGATCAGTTGTCCAGAATTTGGGGCGGGCAATCGTTAGAAAATTTCTGTAAAACTTGAGGGGCAAGAAGTATTTTCTTTAAACAATGCAGACATATTTTTAAACCTATTCTGATCTATGGCTAACCGCGAATGAAAGGGAAGATCTTGCGTTTCAAGGAATCGGCAATGAAGAAGCACTAAAACTTAGAATAGACACCGAACTCGCCCCAATGTTAAAAGCAGCAAAAAGGCTTTAGCTCTAAATTTTGCGTATGGAAATCGCTTTTCCATTCCCCTAGATTTTGAGTTGTTAAAAGCGCATGCTCCATACTTACAAGGAGCATTAAAAGACAGATTGTCTACGAACTAACTTTTAATGAATACAAACGTGTTATCAGATCAACAGACGCCGAAGCAAAGTACAGCATTTCTGACATCTCGTTAGAGTTTGACGTTGTTAGCAAGATAAATTAGCAGGGCTGATTGAGCAACCAATATGAGTCACCAATTAGTAATATATTACGAAAACGTGCGTCATCATTCAACATATCCTAAAAGCAGGGCAGACGCTATATAAAATTTTAATCTTAGCGTCGCAGTAAAATCGCTTAAAGGTATTTTATTGCTGTGTGAAGATGAAGAACCATTCGCGAGCAAGTGAAAATTTTTTAATCCAAAAATAACGAAAGTGCAATGTACAATTGATGGTAGTCCTAACCAAATCTACGCTAGCGGGATTAGACCTTATCATCATTTTGACGAAATAGAAAATTGTTTGGGGGTGGGAGGGGCCGAAGTCCAACAGCAGACCTTGTCTAAAGATCTACACCTTCACAGTGTTAGGCTTGATGATTATTTAACATCAAAATACGGTTATGGATTGACCTAAGGTCAACAGAGGATAATGAGTTGCATGGAAGTGGGAGAACGGTTTAAAGACGTAAACATTCAAATTGAGAAAGAAAAGAAGCCGATAAACCGCTTAATGTACATTTGTTTTTATTAATTGATGCACAGCTGAATATTGAAAGAAAAGATTATACCATACAGAATACTAAATTATTTTTATTTTAAAAAAGCATGAATGTTGACGTTTATCCAAAAGTACCTACAACGCCAGAGTTGCCAAAAGAAGAGATAGTAGAAACCCCCGGCATAAAAAACCTTCAGATTAACCAACATTACACAAATGCAACAAAAACTAGAGCAGGACCTTTCAAAATACAGCAAAACCAAACGAAGGTATTCTGCTGCCTTTAATGCTGTTACATATGTTAATACTGGAGCATCGACTATAAGTGCTGTATCGGCAGGGACAAGTGTTGGTCTCTTAGCAACGGGCATAGGCGTACTTGCAGCTTTACCTCTAGGCGGTTTGTCTTTAGCTCTCGGCCTGTGCTCATTAGCTGTAGGTGCTGCTGGCAAAAAAATAAAAACTAAACTCCAAAAGCACACAGCTATGGTTCATCTGATAACAGCTTAACTTAGTTCCTTTAAGCTGATTATAAATAAAGCACATAGCTGACTCAAACATCACGGGATGAAGAATTTAGGTCGTTTACCAGGCCGATTTTGATGACTACAAAAGACAAAAGTTTGATCTTCAAAGAAAGGCGAGGACAAGTTTTTTCTCAACAGCCAGACCCCGAGCAAATAAAAAAGGAATGCTTAAAAAAAGTAAACGAAACATTAAACTCTGTTCTAAACAGCTCACATTAACAACGCCAAAGGGTGTTTATACTTTAGTTATGAGTCTAAACACAAAAAGACTATCGATATTGATAATTTTTTTTTGATTTAAATAAATATTTTGAGTTAGAAAAGAAACTCAGCAGGATAAGATATATGAAGGACCAGACGAATTGTTTGAAGCAATGCAAGAAGATTTATCAAGAGCACTGAATGATATTGATTTAGAAGTCATTAATCCAGCAAACGTACGGCAAGTGTTGCTCATGCTATTTCTCAAGTTCCAGGTAAACAACAATAGACCGCCAGTTAAAGTAATGTTAGCTGTTTTAATCGACTATATAACAATAAATGAAGAAAACCTAGAAGTCTGGGTCTCAACTAAACAACAGACTATTCTTTCTCGTAATGACTTAACACCCGGTTGGGCAGACCAGCTGCTTACACGTTTGATGTGGCCGCTGAAGAAGACAAATGAGAGGCTCTGGTGGTCAGAGGGCGAAGTCATAGAGATCAGATTAAAACAAGGCTAAGTATCGGCCGATTGTTGGTAAGGCTTACATTCCACTACCTCCAGCATTAGTTGCAAAAAAAGCAGTTTCTAAACATAAAGAATACAGACAACAAAATGTTTTATGTGGTGTGTTTCGCAAGGCTGCATTACGTCCGCAAAAACGCAGAAGAAGTGTCTAACTATTGGATTACATCAATGATCTTAACTTTAGTGTTATTTCTCATATCGTGACTAACACATAAAACTCGAATGTTTTGGGGTGGGGAGTTAATCTAAAACAGGTGTGTGTGGGGTGGGGGGGGTTCATTCTGGCGTGGTTTGTTTTAATCCCGAGGAGTTAAAATTGGCACGTGCTAATTCTAACTCCCGGGGAGTTAAAAAGTGGAGGGGAATTAAAATGGATCGTTACACCGGTGTACCGTGGTTTCCTATAATGAACTGTTCACAGCTGAAACAAGCGCAATTCAAACTAGTTGGACAAGTTGGCAGTGAGAAAAGGTCAGCCTAGAAACAGACCCAACTCAGCCCAGCTTACTATTTGACTCCATAAGTGGTTACAGTTTGCATCGTCTGTTGCAGCCAGCACTGTGTTTGCCGCAGTCATGGGAAGTGTATTACACAGTGTGTTTCTGATTCTCATTGTATTGTTCGTGAGTCAAGCTGTGTGTAAAAAAGCAGATCCCAAGGGCAAGAAAAAGAATCCAAATAAGGTGAGTATATTGGTTGAGTGTGTGCGCGCGCGCGCGCGCGCGCGCGCGCGTGTGTGTGTGTGTGTGTGTGTGTGTGTGTGTGTGTGTGTGTGTGTGTGTGTGTGTGTGTGTAGTTGTTGTTCTTGTTCTTGTTGTAAATCGTCGTTTTCAAAATGTATGTTGTATATTTGCCAGTTTGCCTTGTACTGTGGTGTATTTTACTGGTGCCGTGTATCGTAATGTGTTGCATAGCACTGTATTGTATTAAACTGGATCGCATTGTGGTCTTGCCACTACAGTAATTTGGCACAGAAGCAACACGCACCAATCCAGTACGTGGATACAGCAATGTACCACTTTACAATTTTATTTGTTGTTTTTTTTTCTTCTTAATTTATATTTATGTATAGAGAGAGAGAGAAAGAAAGACAGACAGACAAAGAAAGAGAGAGAGAGAAAGAGGGAGATGGATGGATGGATGGATAGACAAACAGACAGACGGTCTGACAGACAGACAGACAGACAGACAGACAGACAGACAGATAATCTCACAACTAAAATTCCAGGGTACGGTCAGGACCACACCACAACAAAACGATTTCAACAGATAAACAACAACAGACGGCAAAATGAAGATTGAAACAAATATGTGTTTATTTCACAATGACAAATTAAACCAATGACAATTCAAGCTTTCAGGAGGGTGTTTTTTTTTTTAAGGAATAGCATATTTCACAACAAAACAGTCCAAAGTTTTCAACATTATTTTTCATTACCAGTTGCGCGTGTACACACACACACACACACACACATGCACGCACGCACGCACGCACGCACGCAGGCACGCACGCACGCAGGCACGCACGCACGCACGCACGCACGCACGCACGCACGCACGCACGCACGCACGCACACACACACACACACACACACACACACACACACACACACACACACACACACAACACCTGTACCCTGCCATTATTGAGAAGGCGTCTAATACACGTAAATAACCAAACTAACAGAAAAAGGGGTGAAAAAACATTCTGGAAATTTAACTTAAGGATGTCAATTACGTGAATTTGGTGAAACAAACTATTTATGATGTAAAGGAACAATATGCAGCGTGATGCTACAGACAGACAGATTGTAAGCGAGAAACCGAACAAGGAAACACAATTTACAATAAGTGATAGTTCATTTCCAGAAGTTCTGATTATGGAAATAAGATTTTTTTTCAATTTAATTGCACTTAGTTATAAAAAGAAAATAGAACAAGTGGGCGCAGAAAACTACCTAGAAAAGGAAAAACAAGACAATGCAAGTATTTTTGTCATCTAGAAAAAAGACATTTTGTAGCGAACAGATGTTGAAATTTGTGACAGATGTGTGGTCAGAACCAGATAAAATGCTAGAAGTGACCACATCATACTACGAGCATTTGTACAAAAAAGAGAGTAATGGATATTGATATTAGCAAGTACATTTTAAATGTACCACAGTTGGATAAAGACGAATCAGAACAATGAGAAGGATTGATTACAGAAGCATCAGAAGACCGGCAGAACACGCAGAATGACAAAACCCCTTGACAGTTAATTTTCATTAGTTCGTTTGGACACAAATAAGAGAGTTTGTAATCAGATCTGTAAACGAAGGTTTTTATAAACAAAGAGATCTCGGTGTCTCAGAGATAAGAAATAATCACGTGCCTAGCAAAAGCAGACAACCAAGAGTTTTAAGAACTGGAGACTAATTTCATTGTTAAGTGTTTCTTACAAAATAGGGCAACATGTATTGCTTATAGAATTAAGACTGTTCTGCCTCACATAATTAATGAAGATCAGCCAAGTTTTACCCCTGACGATGTATTGGAGAAAATATAAGAAAATGTGTGACTTAAAATTTTACCTTGTAAAACAATCTCTACTTGTTTTACTAGTAATCAGTCGACTATGAGGAGAGGTTTGATTTGATAAACTGGTCGTACATGAATACGGTACTTAAGCTTTTGGAATTGGGGAAGATATATGCTGCTGGGTTTCAGGCATTTTATAAAAGCGTAAGATCCTTTGTGATTGTAAACGGGAAAGTATCTCAGGGTTTTGAAATACAAAGGGGCTGCCGTCAGGCGATCCCATTCCCATTTCACCATGTCTATTAGTTTTGTGTTCAGAAATTTTAGCATGTAAAATCAGGGAAGACGAGAAAAAAAAGGCCATTAGAGAATGTAAATATGTTGGTTCAAGACCACTATCTTATTTTGCACGAAAACCCCCCTTTTCACATACAAATCACGTCCATCACATATCAGTTTTGACCAAAATTAACACCTGTTTTCTAAAAAAATTAACACCTCAAAACTGCCAAAAATCGACGTAATCAGCACATTGAAACGGGGGTTTCCGTGCAGAATAATATGAGTGATCGTGAACCAACATATTTACATTCTCTCCCAGGAACATAAAACCAACGAAACAATTATATGGTTGACAGGCCTGTTTGTTCACGGCCCACCGCCAGACTGAATCTAAATCAATATTGGTCCTGCAACTTGTGCAGTGGTGCGTGCAACGCAAGAGCGCCGCTAGTGCATTTTTAATCATCAGGCGACGAGCTCAGATGTCACGTGTGCGCGTTCAACCAATCGACAGGGGGGTATGACATCATTTCTGCTGGGGAGCTGGCATTCCTGACTGGGAGCTTTAAGTGTGAAGACGTGTTGTAACGCTGTTACCTTTCTGAACAGAAAATGCCGTTTCAAGTCTGGAGGCTGAATTGTTTTCGCAAGAAACCAAGAAACCACAATGGGTGCCAATTCTCAGAAAGCCAAACTGAGCATTTGCTTTATTCGGGCGATCAAAAAGAAATAATATTGAAACACAAAAAGTATCATCAGGAAATGATTCATATCTTGAAAAAATGGAACGTGGCGAGCCTTGCTCGAAACCGCCCAACCAAAAGAGAGTTTAAATCTTTTGGGGCCCAATCTAGTGAAACGTGAAATGACAGTAAGTGAACTGCATGAATTTTTTAAGTAATTGTTTTGTCGAGAACTTGATTATGAGCTGATTGGATGAAGGTTCTTTTATGAAGTTGAAAAACATGGCTGAAATTACGCCTGTTTTACTGAAAGCCGGTTCTGAGATCAAAGTCGAAAATCGTAAAACTCTTGGGCAATCTTTGCTTTTAGGCCATTGGCTTGAAAGAACAAAAACTCTTTTCAAAAAATCTAATCCAAAAGATTCCTGGGATAATTATTTGAAAAACGAAATTCTGATGGAACCCAGGCTGTGTAGAAAACTGATAGAATTATCATTTTTGTTTTTTTCTATTATCCAAAATTCCACAAGCTTGGAATTTCTATCCACAGCTTGTATGAGAAAAGAAGGCTCATTTTAAAATATATGCAAAGCAACGTTGGTTTTCGTGAGTTCTGGCAAAGCGATTAAAGGCTAGCCGATGAGGCCAGACACACGGAGACCAAGAGACAGCGCCGGTTATTGATCCAGGTCGTGTGACTGCTAGCGACAGCAGGCTCTGGCCTAAAGGCTAAAAATACTCCAGAACTGTGTCACTTGCCCACCGACCGCCGCGTCCTAGAAAGGCCCTCCACAGGCCGAAAATAATACTAAGGGAGGTAACTCCTGCACCACCCCACCCCACCACCCCACCCCACACACACACAAACCCCCACGCACGCACGCACGCACGCACGCACGCACGCACGCACGCACTCACCCCACCCCACGCACCCCCACCACTCACGTTTTGTCCTACAAAGCAGTGCAGTAAACTAGGTTAAAACGACCTGCGATTGATTGACCAGTTAATTAAGCCACACACACACACACACACACACATACACACACACACACATAACTTTTTCTGATTTTTACACAAAAGCAAGAGTAGCGACTAGTTAATTATTTTTTAATTGCTGTTTTTAAATCTGGTTTTAAAAAATGAACCCCCACGCAGTTATAAAGCTTACAGAAATATTGATGATTTTGGGTGGGCGATTAATGCTGGAGTTGGTAAAGAAGTGGTAAAGGCATGTTTGATGGAAATTATAACAGAACTTTTTGAAAGATTAACTATTCGAAAAAGCGTATTGAAAGCCGTTACTATAATCCCAAGTCTTGTCCTAAATTTACTTGATAATATTGCCCCAAAGATGCTGACCTGCATGTGTATGATGATCTTGAAGGAGTAACTGTTACCTTTAAACCTGGTCAGTTTTTACGATTAGAAAAGACTATGAGAACAGCTGAATTTACAATTAATTTTTTATTTATTTTAGATTTAAAAAATGGCTGCCAAACTCAGTGAATCTGATTTAAAGAATTGTAATGAACTATTTGACGAAACAATGAAATTATTAAACATTGATTTTAGTGAATTTGGGTTTGAGAATGATGTAAACAATATAATAAAAGATCATAGTGAACTATTTAACGAAGCAGTCAAAGTGATAAACATTGACTGTAGTGATTCAGAAAAAGCTAAAATATTAGCAGGCGTTATTGTAAGGCTAACATGCCTTGAAGTGTTGCGGCACTTGGGTGAAAAATAAAAAGCGTGTTTTTACTTACTTTTATTTACATTTATTTTTTTAAAATACGTAAATATTGTGGCTTTAAAAATGACGACCACAAGTAAATTCGAGGATGATAAAACTATATACGATGGAAGGAATACTTAGCAGCGACAATAATTAAGCAATATGTTTAGTGAAGTAGACAGAACATCATTAACTTTACAAATGTTCATGAAAGCGTAGCACATGCTATCTCTAAAATCCCAGAGTCTCTTCAGATGGACCCGCCAGCAACAGTGCTCCTGACCGTTCTGATTGATTATATAAACACCGATGATAGTAATCTGGAAGTCTGGGTTTCAACTAAACGAAAGAAGTAATTCAGCTATCACGACTTTACTTAACTGGGATGATGAACATGCTTACACAGTTTAACCATGCATGAGGAGGCAAAGTTTTACGGGTTGGGTTCGGCTGCGTTCTGAAGGAACAGTCCTTGAAAACACTTGAGACAAACACAGTTTATCCTATCGGGTAGCAATTCTTACCTTCCTCTTCCCCAACGCGTTAGAGTTCAAACGAGCAGTCTTACACATACATAATTCTGACAACAAGTGTTTTATGTGGAGTGTTTTCGCGCATCTACATCCTGTCAACAATCATGCAAACAGAGTCTCCAATTATGAACAATACAAATATAGCCTGAACTATATAACATAACCCTTCCCAGTGATGTATAGACAGTTATAGCTCAGTTTGAAGAGCAAAACCCAAACCACTCACTGTAAACGAATACACATGGTCTGTTAAAACCCATTTAGGGGGCTCTAAGGCTTTCTCCCAACGCTCCCGCCTTAGGCGAATCGTTGACCAACATGTAGCCTTGATCTGTTTTGCAGATAGTACACAGAGCCATTATGTATTAATGTGATTCAATAAGCAGACTTATGGCCTATACATCAAAGAAGCGTGTAAAAAAGAGATTTGTAGAAAGTGTTTATCAGAATCCCCATATAGCACGCCGCGCCAATCATTGAAACTAGTTGTAAAGGTATTGTAGCCTGTGCAAACACCACTCCTACACCTAACCCGGGGTCTACAGTTAGTTTTAAGAATATACACCAAATGCAATGAGTCCCATCCGTGGTTTATGCCGACTTTTCGCAAGTACTATGCCCACAACAGCAAGCACAAAAAACAAACCTTATTAATCACCATCAGATTTCTGCTCTTATGCGTTAATTGTTGTTAGGTCAGACGGTCAACACACGTCACCCGTGATTTACAGAGGGCCCATGCAGTAGCAGATTTTTGGAGAGAGCAGATGAGACAACTTCGCAATCAGTTATCAACCAAACTAAACTCTTTAAACATTGTTATGACTCTTGAAGATCAAGAAACTTATGAACTCCTCTACACACTGCTGGATATGTAATAAAGAATTATTAGGCAACGCAGTAAGAGACACGCTCACATTACTGGGAAAGGATTCAGAGGGGCCCGCCACAACAATTGTAATCTTCACCTTAAGGTGCCCCTAAGACATGGAACTGCCTATCTTCTTTCATAACCTACGAGGCTACGATTATCATTTTCTATGCAAGCAGTGACTTTGAATCTAAGGAGGGTTACCCGCATTGACAGTCTTCATGAAAAGTACATGGACTTTTACTCTTGACTCTTTATCCTTTATGACTCAGCGCCCACCATCTGATGGCTCGTTTAGATAAGTTAGCGGGATCGCTACAAGGACTTTCCAATCACTAAACAATACTTTGACCCAGTCTTTGAATACATGAACCGTGGGATAGGTTTGTGAAGACTTGCTTTCCTCCTAAAGGCGCTTGCTCTTTTCTAGTCTTAGAGGCAAAGACATAACTGACTCTGACTATGGTACGCTCAGAAAGCACTGGACAGAATTTCACTGAGAATCGATGGGTGCCTATCATGATCAATCTTTATTGGCCTAGACGTGTGTGTATTGGCAGACGTCTTTCAGAATACAGATCTACTTGCATGAAACATTTACACTTAGACTCGTCACCTTACATCTATGCCCAGGACTTTCTTGGGACGCTTCTTAACGTCTTCAAACATTCAGATTGACTTAATCATCTGCTCTACCCACCTTCAGTTGATTGAACTGGGCTGAGGGGAGGTATTCGCATGGCCTCACATCCTTCTGCAAAGCCAACAACAAGTACTTAGAGACTATGATCCATTAAAACCATCCAACTATTAATTTACTTCGATGCTAACAATTGTCTGGATGGGCATGAGTCAACCACTTCCAATGAGAAACTTTTAGAATGATAAAAGGGCTAGATGTTACCACTGTGTTCGGCCTGTTGTCACAGGGCTTACGCCTGATATCCAGCAGGATAATCTTGGAAGTAGACCTTAGCATATCTAAGGAATTACTTGATCTCCACAACGATTACCCCCTAGCCGCAGAAAGATAAAGATTGAGTCCATCGAGGCCGCCTAAACTTGTTCCCAATCTTAGACCTAAAACTAAGTATGTGTTGTCATTACAGACTCCTACAGTTTTACTCAGGCCACGGACTACAGTGACCGCTGTTCACCAGAATATAATTATTGTGTGACCATGAGCCCTTTATGCGACCATACCTCAAGCAAGAATACTGATCCTTAGAACCCAAGCCACTCGACGCTTCAGAAAAAGCACTTCTTTAAACTCGGATGAACAACAGCTGTTTTGGTAAAACCATGGCGAACGTACACAATCGTAAAGAAGTACAATTAGTTACAAAAGAAAAATCCAAGCACTAAACCTTTGCCTCTACACAACTATCAAGACTTAGAAAATTTAACGAACAACCTGGTTGGCATTCTGATGAAAGAAAAAGGATGTTAAGTTGGCAAGCCAGTGTTTATCGGCTTTCGTATTCGAGTTGTCCAAAGCTAGTGAGGTTTAGAATTTCTGCCAGAAGCACGTGTCCTTTACACAGACACGACGCTTTATTCTGACGTCCCCACAGAAGAACTTCTCTACGGATATTAAAAACAGAATTAGCTAAAGGAGTTGATCGGTCGTACGACACATGCACTACCCCAACGGGGACAGTCTTTACATTCAACTTTAAACAGAAAGTACTTGGGAAGATGAAGGATGGAACTCAATGGAACAGTTATCAAAGAATTGTTGCGTTTTGCGGTCAAAGATGTACAGCGTGCCAAGCCAGACTTCAGTGACTGAAAGAAAGCTAAGGCATAAGTAAAGAAGTGTCAACAACACACATATCTCACGATAATACAAGCTAAAGTCTCTTTGAAAACAAAGTATTGTCATCACACAAAGGTCATCTGCGCTCTACTCTACATCAAGTAAACACACTGCTGTTAACACGCAATCCTAGTCTCGAACAATAACAAGAGAGAGAACTTACGTCAATTCTGAGTTTTCATATTGCTGTAGGGCCATTGGAGAACTTTAAAAGATTAACTGGACTAACTTGACTTGTACTTATACTTAAGAACTTAACAAGAACTTACAGAACCTAACAAGAACTTACTTCCGAACATAACAAGAACTAACTTAAGAATTAACAAGACTTAACATAAGAAACCTAACGAGTACTTTATATAACTTATAATTTACTTACACTTAACTTGTAATTTACTTCTATAATAACTTCACTTTGTACTTATTTAGTTCTTAACTTGTACTATATTTAGTTCTTAAAAAAACTATTAAATAGAACATGGATCTACTCAGGATGGTTGCTCATTTTTTGCAGAAGTAGAAGTTGGTTCTTCTTCTTTACTGTCGGGCTCTTGCGGCTTTGTTGACTAAGTAAGTTGTTAGGTATTTGTATGCAAAAAAACACCGACAACAGCAGCAGCGCCCAATACTAATGATACATCTTATAGTTTTTGCTTGTGACTTGTGTTGTTGTTAATTGGGTTTGCGTTGTGGTGGTGGCGATGTATTGAATTACTATCTACAATTTTTGTTGTACTGATTGGTTGCTTTTCTCAGTTTGTTCCATTCAAGCCAGTTTACGCACCGCTCAACACGCCCAGGATTTTTAGCTTAGTAACATTACTCACTTGCGGTCATTCACTTGTGGCACATTCTGCTCCTGGGGACTGCCCTGCGGAGGTTCTGCGGAGGTGGCCTGCGTCTCTTCTCCTGATCGCTCTTTTTTTTTATTGCGATTAAATTTAATATGATCAAAATTCATATGGTTAAAAAGTAATTAATCCCATGAGTGAATGGGCATAAATCGTCCCAAATTTGTATACATGTCACATGCAAGAGTTTCTTGACGGGCTGGTTTTTAAAACGGATTTGTGATAAATCAATTTTAAATCTTCTTGAATCAACCGGCGCCATCTTACTTACTAACTTAGCATTTTAATTTCATTGTCTGACCATGATCACCCATTTTTGACCTAGCTGTGCTTCGTACCTCGCGTAGTACCTTCTCAATGTCTGATGTGGACAATTGTTGGCTCTGTTCAATAACTTAGTTCAACACCTAAATACTGTTAGTTTTTCCAACGCGGCTTAGAGAGTATAATCTTTCTTTTATTGGCAGCGGTTACGGGGGTAGGTCCTGCTTGCTCCTCACACTTTATTGTTCGATCACAATCATTTTGTTCTTTAAAAGCAATAAAAAATAATATAATACTTTTAAAACATGAGTTTATCGTTAGTTAATTATGCAGGTGCCTATCGTTCGGTGTTATAGTTTATTCACCTCCTTGCAAAAATGTTTGTTAGGATAAAACCACCCACCATGGGAAAGGATAGAAGATTCGCCAAACTAGTTGCAACTTTTATTTTTCGCCTTTAACAACAAAAGATTCTATGATACAAGCACATCGTACAGCCTTTCATATTATGATTATTTACTTATTTTTTTAGTTATTAAAAAGATGAGTGAAAAAAAAAAAAGCTTATCAATACGATTTAACCACTCAGCTGTAAGTAGCGGTCTGAGATAGGCTACTATAGCGTGTTCGCAAAAAAACATGTGTAAACTGACAAGCCAGCCGACATAGGAAGGTTTAGACATTGAGGGACGTTCGTAAGGTTATAAGTTGTAATTACTGCAGGGAGATTGCCTCAAAAGACTTTCTTGTTACCCAGGGGATTATCCCAGAAAATGTTAGTTCATGAATGATTAACTCATAGAAAATAATTTATAAAAAGATGGCGGGAGTAGTTATGATGGTAGGAGGAGCTATTGTTCATGACTTGGCCTTCTCTGGAAGCAATTTTTATGTTTAGTAAGTGCGGTTCGATGAAGAGAGAGAACGTAATAACAAGGCAAAGGGAAGATTTGGCTAAGGCAAGAGACGTTTATGAGAAAAGACGAATTGCTCACTTTTAGGCACTTTATTAATACACGTTAAGAGAACAGGGCATGCAGAGCACAATTTACAGAGTTGATGAGGCATTGATGAGTATTACTTATTAGTGACAGGAAAAGAAGTTTCTAACATCGCCACCGCCAGAAATCTGTCTTGACTTTTATGACCATCTGAGGAACAGAAATTAGCAGAAATTGGGTGTATTTGTGGGTGTATGGGGCAATCTATTTCTTGCACAAACAATCTAAAAACACAATTAAAAATACAATTAAAATACAGTCCTTCTCTATGGACAATACGAAGGTACAAAATATATGCTTCTCCTAAAGGGTTATTGGAAAAGAAAGACTGCTATTGAAAAAAAAAATGAGTAAGCTGCTAGGGTTGTCTGAATCAGATACGAAAGGCAGGCTTTCAAAACAGGCACTTTGGCAAATATATCTGCGCTGCACCCCCAAAAGAATAATTAAGGCCTAGATTTGTTAACTCAGTTCCAAATGAACCCACAAATGGACTTGCTGTATCTTCCACTGATAAAGTAAGAAGAAAATAGTTTAAGTCTATGCTCTGACAGTTGTTGACATTGCTTCAAGATTACAAAGACGCTGAGCCGTTTAACGATTAAAGCTCAACTGCTGTGGCTGCGGCTTTACAACAAATATACACATGCGAGGCCCATTAAAGTATCCTGGGATAATTCCAAGTTGATGATGGAAAAGAGTTTAAAGGTTCTGTAAAACCAGTGTTTTTAAAACATTCCGAGTTACAGTTAAGAGAGGGATCCCAGGCAACCATCGATCACAGCCCTAGTCGAAAAACTTAATCCAGAATCAAGCTGAACGCCCCTGTTTACCTATTCAATATCACAAAGAAATTATGATAGAACGGTAACACAGAATGGGTTAGGAGGCTGCCTGCAGTCTTTACGGCCATGAACAAGAGGAATTTACAGCAACAGGGTTGAATTGAAGCCCAGTAAACGCAATCCAAATTACAAAAAAAAATAGCATTACTTGAAGAATGTGCAGGGGACTCAAAAACTCTTTCGTTTTGGACTAAAGAGTAGATACTTATGTCAGCTCCTGGAGAGGCGGAGGGCGATGTTAGAATAGCGCCACAGACCCCATATGGAGGGTAGATGTATATGAAGATTGAAGCGAATTATGACAAAGCCCCTCCCGTATATTATTCAGAGAGACTCTTTCTTCTAGCGGTGCTACTACGTACTAAAAGGCTGCCCTAAAAGATCGTTTGTTCGCGAAGAGCTGCAAGTTTGTCCCGTGCCTAACACAGTGGAGTTAACAAAAAAAATAGTGTTTATTTTTGGCTAAGCCATTAATTGTTTTTTGCACTTGTTTGGGTTAATGATCGATGTGTTTGTTTTTCAACGTTCTGTTTAATTGCATCAGTGTCTACTGTCGTGAAGTAAAAGTCTTTCTCCACTCCTTTTGAAGTTCAATTTTTGTCGTCTGTAATCTCACCATCAGCCATAAGCTTATCAAATTCTTCGTCTTGTAATGTTGTTCACCTGTAATGAATTTGCTTATTCTTAATCTTAATGAGCAAGTTTTGCCGATGCTAGGGCAACAAAGGCGGTGTGCTTTAGTAATTTAGGAGTTAATTTTTTTTAAAAAACAGCACTACAACCATAGACACGGCACCTCACCTAAACCAAGGCCTCCTAATGCTAAAGAGGGCCGGCGCTCCAACCCCGGTAGCTAATACGACAACGCTAGACCCAGCACTTACGCTAGCTACAGGCTGAGAGGAGCCAGTATTACATAAGAAGAGTATTTAAAGCTTTGCATATTTCTTTCTAGTAAATCTATACTTTAATACAAGTCGGCTTTCTATTTCCTTTTGAAGTTCAGTTATTTGCTTTAACTAAACTGTTGAAATGCATTTTTAAATCAGCATTTATTTTTTTAATTAATCTTGTACATGATCTTCTTATTAATCCTTCGGCAGCACTGCATTAAGAGAGTGAACCGAAATAACATCAACATACTTAATGAAAATAAGTCGCGTAACTGTTAGTTTGTCTTTGTCAACCATTCACAGGAACCTTGTCAGATGATACATGGTTGATTATTTTGTCTCCGTTTTTAGTAATTGCAAGACTGCCGAGCTTAAGAGGAGCATCCAAGTTTTCAGCCTTTATTTGTATACCTCTGATTAACGTTTGTTCTGGCAAACTAGTATCGCCCTCCTAGGAGTAATAAATAAGTGACAAAAACATCGTCATTTGCCAGGTAACGGCAGTAGTAGTAGCTTTGGATTAAATTCCTAAGCGGACGGGTGTCACCCCCCACTTCAGCTAGACCTCTTGCTCTGTAGCATATATTCAGAACCCTGCCAAGTTATTTTTAATTGCTTTTTTCTGTTGTGTTCCTGGAACCCGGTAACAAGAAATGGTCCTGCATTTAACGGGCGCTGCTTTGTCTAAATTGCTTTCCTTCTCAACGTATACATTAGGGCTTCGCAGTTAAAACTTTAAATATCCAAAAAAAAAAAAAAGCAACTTCAGGACGCAAGCTCAAGCATTCTCTCTTTTATGCAAGTTTGTATTCGTGTTTGCAAAATCGTTTTGCCCTAATTTTTCTCTTTTTAGGGTCGGATATTGCTGTCGTTTTTTGTCTTCAATGTGCTGTTCGTTGTAAAACCCCGACATCTCGTGTACCTCAAATCCATAAACCTTTCCTGCACTCTATTAGATCAAACTCGTTTGTGTTGCTAGGTCTTTTACTCTCCTGCAACGCATTTAGGAGCTAAGCTCTGCTTTTGATTCTGGCCCCCGAGACATTCTTTATATAATATAACATTATCATCAACAAAATTGTTATAAGCAATCAATAATAACCAATTTACAATAAACAAAAGTATTGAATGGGGGTCAGTCCGTAAGCATTAGCTTAGCGTGCTTCGATTTTTCATTTCTAATGCTCTTTTATTTATTTTAGCTCATCTTTGTCTCTTATTATATAATTTCACTTAAACATTTCTTCAAACTATCTTTGTCCTTAGTGAAAAATAATACAACCGATTTTAACTGTGATTCGAAAGTCTTTTAGGACAGCATTTATTTCAGAGTTAGAGCCCACGAAATAAGGCGTGTCGGCCCGCTAAAGGTCGCTTTGACAGCGCTTTCTTTTTTTAACAATGTGCTCGTTCAGCTGAACAGTCATTCAATATTAAACAGCGTTTCAGTTCCCTCAAATAGTCCTATAGTAATGTTTCGAAGCAATCGCTCAGTTTGTCCGCTAGGGTCATAGAAATATATTATGTCTGTCCAAATATATTTCTTTGTTAAGGACTTGTTGTGCTTATTGGGTTTGCAGAATATAACAATGGCTCGTAATGAAACCTGTATATTGTTTGTAACAAAATCAAGTACGAAAGACAGTTTTCCCAACCAGTAATCCGCAGATCAGGATAAACACAAGAGGAACCGTGCGGATCTTTAGGCAGAAACTTCACAACTAACCATCTGTTTTTATTAGAATATTTCTTCTGCATTTTAATAAGCCACAATCTTCTTTCGCCTGTTTCTTCAATGTTTAAATGCAGGCATCACAAACCATAAAAATGTGCATTTTTATTGGGCCGTTTCCGTCTGCTCTCTTGTGAATATTTATTTTTATACCATCTTGCCCTATCCTTTCTCCACTTCCAAACAATCTGTTGTCAAATGTGGATCTAAAATCCAGCCCACACCCATATTTGGTTATTAAGTAGTCTTCGAGTCTTACATCATAAAGGCGAAGTTTTTTACATACGCGATCAACTGCAGGATCCCTTTGCCTACCGCCAGCAAACATCTTTCTTATTTCATCAAAGTGTTGGTGAGGTAAAAGTCCATGCCTGAATACAACTGATCAGACTTACCATTTATTGCACAGTCGACCTTCTCAATTTTGGATTATAAAACGCTTCTGATTCTCTCTGAAAAGGAGTTGTTTCTTCAGTAAATAAGAATAAAATTCCTTTTAAAGACTTCAGAGACTGATTTAGATGTATGTTCCAGAGAGTGTCTCGCTTGTTTCTATTTTCTGTAATGGCGTGTATAACGTTTTCATAATAAATAACCGTTTTACTTTTATACTGGGTTAAGATTGTTCTGGCCAGTCCAGGGTTAGTAACAACATCAAACTCAAGAGAGATGTCGCTGACTGTGTATTTAGCTAAAGGGTCTTCAGAGAGAACGACAGAACCGCTAGAATTAAATGTTAGTTCATAAGTAAGCTTTTCTTTTAGTGCGCCTTGGTAATATGGCATATGCGTCTTTAACAGTTCAAAATCTAGAGGGATGCAGAATCTGTTGCCAAATGCTTCTGCTACTGCCTCATCTTTAACATCATTTTTTGCACCCTCCGCTTTAAGCCTGTGCTTGAGACCGTTTGGGCTTTGTATTCCCTGATAAACTTTCTCTTTCCTTTCTCTTTTAGGTAGCCATAGATCAGAATAGAGGGCAAAAATGTCTGCCTTGCTTAGTACAAAGACACGTTTCCCCTCCAGTTTGATTACTATATGATTAACAATAGCCCTGCCTAAATTAGCAACAACACTAGCATTAGGGTCTTCCGATGTAATATCTATTTTGAATGATAGTTTAGCAGTGCCTGGCATTATAACATCATCAGCGCCAAGATCGGGGAACATAACGGTTAAATCTTGTCCTGGCTGAACTGTTGATGGAGTATTTACACTAATTACAGTCTGCCTTATACCTTTTACGCCATGGGGTTCCTTCTCTTTTCTGTATGGATCGAGGTCACAACCGTATGAGTTCATTTTTATAAAACAAAAAAGAATATAAATAAAAAAATATGGATGAAGATTATGACGTGCCTGATCCTTCTGAAGAAGAAGAAGATGAAACACAATTGGGGCCTTCAGTAGATGAAGAAATTGAAGGAGTGGCAGTAGGCCAAGGAGTAGGATTAAGTCAAATACGATTGCTAGATAGAATTGAATCATTATATAGACATATGGGTCGAGAGCAACCAGAAGCGCTTAGGGTTTCCAATTTTGAGATAGATAAAGATAATCATTTGAATTATAGAACCAGTAAAGGGGACCTTATGCGGTTTACTAAAAAACCAGACTCAACCCAGTTTTTAAGTCCAAGCACAATTCTTGGAAAACTCCCTGTTGCTGACAAAAGAAAATTGAACTTTATTGTAGATTTAGGCTCTGAGGCTGTTAGTCGTTTACAAACCATAGTGCAAAGGTTACCAACACGATCTGAAATAGAAATGACCTCTTTTCAAGAGTTAGGTCCAGAATAAATGATGCAGCAACAGAAATTGAGACAAGTTTTAATGAGGAAACAGTCAGAAAAACATTAGAAACAATTGGTGATTCTCCATTGCTATGCGTGAAATCCTGGGCTTAATGATCGCCTAAAGTCAATAAGGGGCGAACTAGAAAACAATTTGGCAAAACTTGGCGAGCTAGAGAGAGAGATAGAAGAAGAAAAAAATAAACTCGCTGATGCAGACGATAACAATTTAGGGCGAGAAGAAAAGGCTAGAATACAGCAGAAAATACAGGATTTAATGCTACAAAGGGCGGCCAGGTTAGAAGTGCTGTCTACTAACAGAGCGCAGCTAGCAGCTCAAACAAGCAGAATAAGAGAAACTATAAACACAATACTTTATGAAAACACTACGCTAGCTGAAAGAATAAGGACTCTGTTCAGGGAACAGGGGATTACAATAGTTAGTATATTAACAGCTGTTGGGTTTGCTATCTCTACACTCGTTTATGCTTTAACAGGTAGTGCGCCAACAGGCCCAGTAGCTCCTCCAACCCCTCAGCCTGGTAAAAGTTGGATTAAAAAACAATTGCATACTTAGCAAAACTATTAAAAAAAATTTAGAGCTAAAGCACTTGATGCTCTGCTGGCATAATAGGCAGTGTTGTTAGTTGGGTTTTGTTACTATAGGAAAAGTTGCTGGTTATATGGCTGACCATCTTTGGACGTTAGGAGTGCTAGCTGCTGGATTAATTTTTAGTGAAAAAAAGTTGGCTAATCCGGGTAAAATTTAAAAAATAAAACGGGGGCTGTCTTTTCGCTGTGTGACTGTCGTGTGAGGCAGTCAACCAGGCGGCGTGCTTTCTCCCGCTGCTTTTGGCTGTGGGTCACTTATAACCAGATCGCTTTCTTCAGGGTAGGTACTTTTTTTTAAATGGATGGAGCGGGCCTTGTTTTTTAAGCCTTGATTGTGCCCTAAGTTTTGGTCTTTCCCAGCTATAAGGATTTTCATTGTTTTTCTGTATCATGCCAATCTGTAGTCTAAGGTCAAGGGGTAGCATGTATAATCCATGGCCTACAACAAAGTCAACCTTTGCCCCTAGCATGTGCAAGAACGTCTTGATACCTTTTGTATGCTGGCAGGCAAAATCAACAGCAGAGTTAATAGCATCTTCTAAATTAGCTAGAAAATTGTTTTCTAGCATAAAAAGCCTGTAGACTGTCAAACTATGCTAGACTTTGTCTGTGCGTGTGCTCCTTAGACACCAACGTATGTTCGTATGGTGTCATTAAGTCTTTGCACCCCTGGCATTGTTAGACCTTCACTTTCATCTAAGATAAATTTTGCCCAAGCATTAGGATGTTTTTGTTCAATTGATCCTAATCGAACTTGTTTGTCTGGTTGAAAAGATGTGTGGCCGGGCCAGTGTCATAATATATTCTCTTTTTACACCCCACAAATATAATGTGCCTAAGCCATGATTGCGGTCTAACTTTTGTCTAAATCAGTTAAAGGATAATTTTAAAAATTCGTTGCAGATTCTTTCTTATAGTCCGTCACGGAAACGGTCCACTTGCACCCCCCCTAATAAAATTTGTCCACTGTATTTTTGGTGGTTTTAGGGGTATAGTCACGAAAATCGTTAACATAAAAATTTGGGAGCACTGTCCTTCTGGCTTATTTTGAAGGGTACCCATCTCAGGTGCGCGGCTGCTTTTCGTCGGTCCAAAAAACTTTCCCATAAGTTTGGTGATCACCTGTGTCTTTGTTATTTAAGCTACGAGCATTTCCCTTATTTTTTTTGTGACAGTAATGCCTTCTGCACGATATGCAGTAATCAGAACGATAATATATGCAATAAGGGGACCGCAGTAAAGCTCGTGTGTACCCACCGTATATCACGCGTTGCGAACTGTAAATTTCCCAAAAGGGGTTTGCAATAAACCAATCTCCCGAAAAACTGTGCAACTTATTAAAAACAAATTTACACCACAGTATCAAAGAACAGTCTTTGTGATTCTTTTGAGCTATGCCACATCCCCATGGACCTATGCTGACGCCCTCTGTTGCCGGGTTATCTCCCCTACCCGATCTGGCTTCAACGCAAATTTAATTCTTTACAAATTCTATTGGACTTTTTACTAAAAATTTAAAAGTTAATTTGCACTTTCCCAAGTATGAGCGCATTTGTGTGTGGGGGGGGGGGGGGGGGGGAAGATGGGGGGGCATGGTGCGTGCGGGCGCGCGCGCGGTGTGTGTGTGTGTGTGTGTGTGTGTGTGTGTGTGTGTGTGTGTGTGTGTGTGTGTGTGTGGTGTATTGATGATGATTGTTCTCAGATGCTGGATTGGGAAGGTATTCTGTTTCATGGCGACATCTGCCGGGACTGTACTTAAATCAACAACAATCTGATTATTTGAGTCGCTTCCTCGGCACAAGTAGAAAGGGGACTCCTCTGATAGTAGGATATGACAGCTTCTTCTTCTGCAATCTCTGCATTTGGCACAAGAGGATTTACCAGAATGCTTCGTAAACCAGCGGAAAAGCCCCCTTTTGCAATTGGGCTCGGGAAACCTTTGGTGGAGGTGAAGATCCTCTTAAGAAATTTTCAAAGTTCAAACCTCCACTGGATTCTTCTTGGAAATACACAGCATGTCAGATCAGGAAATACAGCGTGAGTGGCTTCTTTTCACAGTGTGGGCAGAACCCGCAAAGAAGACGACATTAGACTACTACCCTGTGATCCATCACCCAATCACCGAGTACAAGACAGCCCAGGAATGCTTGCGATTCCCAGTGAAGGCCACGAGAGTGGTTGGACAAGAGTACGTTATCACTACTTTTGATCTTGGGTTTGTATGAAAGCTACCCGATCGTCGGGAACCAACCTGACCGGTACAAGAAGCAAATTATTCTGATCGGTGCTTTCCACCTTGCCTGTGCGTACCAAGGTGCTTGGGGGAAAAAAGCTGGATGGTTTTTGGGTTCGGAGAAAATCCTTCTGAAGGGCAGGTTGATCTCTTATGGTTCTGGGCAAGGGGTGCTGTTTGGCAAACAATGAACAAGCATTGTTTGCCATAAGACAATGCTTGAGAGTTAGAACGCTTGCTGCTGGAAAGGTATCTTGAAATCAGAAAATAAAGACACGTCATTTCCAACACTGTCAGAAGATAGCATGATCAAACTCCGACAGCCTCATGTTTTTTCTCCAAAGAGACGTTGACTGAGCTCGCAAGATAAAGGGGGTTATCTTCAGTTTCATGGCAGAGTACAAAACAGTTCAGGACGGGGTCAGAGAAGGAGCCTTTGGCCCAATGCACAATTTTTGGTTGTCGTACATCGATCATGTATGGCTTGTCCTAGCGCCCCTTGAGGCTGTAAAAATTTCAACGCCCTTCCTGCTGTAGCACAAAACGTGTCCCAAATCCCAGCCCTCTTCTTCAGTTTCGGTGGACAAAACTATGCACGTACCTGACCTTCTTCTCAGTCTTCTTGGCAAACATTGACTTTGTCACATCCGGGACCCAAAGGAGATGCTGCAGAGAGGTGCTTTCAGGTGGCAAGGTCCTTCATTCCTAGCAATCCTGTGCACTGGACAAGACCATGGAAGAACGTTCATGAAAACACGCCAAAAGCAGAGGAGGAGCGGGTTTGGGGGTTTGGCGCTGGTCTCACGAGCCTGCTGTCGCCAGGAGGCCTCCAAAAGATGGGTCAAAACAACCCATGAGAGGTCAAGTATCTTGATCTGGGACATGGCTGGGTAACCCACAAGGTGAGAGGTTGGCAGTAATATCGAGACTTGCGTCCTTCTGATAGTAAAAGCAACGTCATGAAGACTCAGGATGCAGTCAAAAGTTTCATCGCCCCTTTTTGGAGGAAGCCTTTGGGTTTTTAAACTCATCGCCCTGTCATCTGAATCTGTCCACCCGGCATTCAGCATGATGTGTTGGGGCAGAAAAAAGGCGGGTTTAACGCCGTGAAGGAGGCGTTCATCAGCAGAGACTTTTGGCAAATGACAATTTCTTTGAACCAGTAAAAGCGGCAAAAAAACCTAAAAAAAAGATGGATCCATGAACAAAACCCGTCCACATGAAGACTTCCAAGAAGAAGGTTTGTGGAATCCCAAACAAAAGGGAACCTTCCCTTTCAAGTCCTTGTGAAGGCACAGGAAGCAGGTGTTCAACTCAATCTAAAATAGTTGATGACATCCAATTACTCCTGTACCTTACGTATTGCATGCTGAAAATTTCCTTGCCAAGACCGACAAAGCAAAAGGGTTTAAGTACTCACCAAAGATATGGAAGATCAACCTCCGCATGACGCGACGCGGTTGTGATCGATGGCAATGCAGTGTTTCCTTTTTTGCAACAGCTTCCTTTCCCAATTTCAGGGAGATCAGCCAGAAGATATCTGACATGCTGCCAAAGGGAACGGGCGTGGTGTTCAATACAGTCATGTACAAAACGGACTGAATCAAGCAAGGGAAAGGAAAAGGAGAGGCAACTGGCGATAAGATCATCATGAAAGGAGAAAGCCCCAAGCGTCCTGCAGACTGGAAAACGTTTCTGTCAAACGACGAAAACAAGAAGCAGGCTCAGCCAAGTATTACTCGACGTTTGGAGCAAAGATGAGAATGCGCCAAAAATTCAAGGACAGAAAAGTCATGCTGTATGTGAGGGAGAAGCCCTTTCCCGCTGCATTTGGCAAATGAGCTGACGACAAGGACGCCAACCGTAAACACTTTAAAACCAACAAGAAGAGACGGATCCAGAGTTGTCCTCACTGTGCGTACGCAGAACCGAATGGGGTACAGCTTCGTCCGCGTCAAGAGGGCCCGACTCGGAATTTTTTCATTTTCTGCACTTCGCTCTGCAGTGAAGGACGTGGTGATTCTGCTCGACACAGGAATGGGGAACAAAAAAAACGGGTCATCAACGTCACTGGGCATCGCTACAGCATGGGGCAACAGCACTGCACCGCCTTCCTGGCTCTTCATGCTTACACCGGCCTGGCACACAACAAGTGCATTCAAGGGCATTGGGAAAATCAAAAACCCCTCAAAGTTTTTTCAGCAGAATCCAGATTTGTGGAAACAATTGCCCCCCTTGGAGGTACATGGGCCATTCGCTGAAGAAGTCAAAGCCGATCTTGAGACCTTCACCTGTGTCATGTACGGCAGACATTGTTTCACCGGTGCTAATGACTTCCGACACCAGCTACTCAAGGAGAGATGTGGAGATGGCCATTGAACGCAAATTACAACGTTAACATGGCAAGCATGGCCCCGTGCAAAAACTCTTCAAGAAACACATCAAACGGAGCAGCTATGAAGTTGTCATTTGGTAGAGGGGTCTCGAACCCATGTCTGATGTTCCAGCAGCAAAGCAAGGAATGGGTGGATTGACGTTGATGGCACCTTGGAACCAGTGTGGGCCGCAGAAGAAGGGCGTCATCCTGCCCGCAGATATGGTTGACTTCCTTGTGGATTTTCCCAGACTCTGGAGACGACGAAGAAGAAGCTGTCATATCCTACGTATCAGAAGAGTCGCTTTCTACTTGTGCCCAGGGAAGCGACTCAGAATGATGGGATTGTGGTTGATTTAAATACAGTCTGGCAGATGTCGCCCTGAAACAGAATGCCTTCCAGTGCCAGCATCTGAGAACAATCATCATCATCAATGCACACACAACACACACAACACACACACACACACACACACACACACACACAAACACACACCAACACACACACACACACACACAAACACAAACACACACATACGCGCTCACACTTGGAAAGTGCACATTAACTTTATTTTCAATAAAAAGCCCAAAATGAATTTATAAAGAATTAAATTTGCGTTGAAGCCAAATAGGGGTAGGGGAGATAACCCGGCAACGAGGGCGTCAGCATAGGTCCATGGTGATGTGGCCTAGCTCAAAAGAATCACAAGAGACTGTTTTTTTGATACTGTGGTGTACTTTGTTCCTAATAAGTTGCACAGTTTTCGGGAGAAATAAGTTTATTGCAAACACTTTGGCAAATTTACAGTTCGCAAAAGCGTGATATACGGTGGGTACACACGTAGCTTTACTGCGGTCACCTTATTGCATATATTATCGTTCTGATTACTGCATATCGGCAGAAGGCATTACTGTCAACAAAAAAAATAAAGGAAATTCTCGTTGCTTAAATAACAAAGACACAGGTGATCACCAAACTTATGGAACGTTTGGACCCCGAAAAGCAAGCCGCGGGACCTGAGATGGGTACCCCTTCAAATTAAGCCAGAAGGGACGTGCGTCAAGATTTTTTTGTTAACATGATTTTCGTGATCTATACACTCTAAAGCACCAAAAATACATTTTGACAAATTTATTGGGGGGGGGGGGGGTGCAAGGTGGGACCGTTTCTCGTGACGGAAATAATATGCATTATTGTTCATTGGGCTTTTAAATGGATTAAACGCGTTGTCGTTAGGGGGGGTACTTGTAGTTCAGTTAGTATTCGCCTGTACTGGTAATAAACATGAAAGTTATATATGACCTTACTAAAAGATTGGGATGGTTTAAATGGTTTGCATTTTGAAAAACCGCAGCCAGTAGTTGCGCGTAATGGCCAAAAATTTTAAATGATTCTGGAAAAAAAGCCATAGGGTGGGATGACCCTGTGATGGCACTCTATCACTCTTATTGGCGGATTTAAATATTAGTTAGTGGGTTTACAAGTCTGACTTGGAAGCCGTATGATTTTATCTACTGCAATGGTTAGTAAACTGAAGTCCAAAGATTTGGGTTATAAAACGCTCCTACATCGTAAGTAGCCTTTCGTTATATTTAAATGGTTCCCTTTTTAAATTAGTTTTTTTAAAAAGTTATAAAAAGGATGTACATTATATAACCAAAGCAAAACGAGCGTATGTGTTCTTATGTATCCAATTGTCAATTGGCGCGGGGGGAGTTGTAGGATTGCCCCTTAAAGAAATTGGCTTTAAAGTTAATTGGTTTAACATATCTGAAGGGGCTCAAATAACTGGGTTAATATTAGTAACGAGGTGGGCAAACAATAATCATGTGCAAATACCTGATGGTTATTACAACTTTTGTTCTTTAAAGAAGTACTTAGCAAATTTGGCTTATTGTTAACAATTAACGAAGCAAACCCCAGAATTACTATACATTTTCCGCTAGAAGAAAGAAAGAGAGTACACTTCCCTAAAGGTCTGGCCCAAAATCGTAGGCTTTCCAGTAGTGACAGAGCTTTATAGATTTAGTACAGAGAAATGTTTATCAATTTGAAGGTAATAAACCTTCTGATTTTCTCGTGAACCAATTTTGTATTCCCTTTACAAAAGTTTAAAAACAGAAGCTAATTTATTTGATGGCTATCCATCTACAGTTCTAAAGGTTTTGCCATCAACTAGGGCAGGGTTTGCGTTAAACGATTAATCTCAGTTTGGGAAAAAAACAGTCAATTTAAAGAATTAATTAATGGACCTATAAACTCATTAGATGTAAAAATAACTAACCAAAATGGAGAGCCAGTTTTTGTTCTGATTTTATATGGTGCTGGAAGTAGAAGAGCGTACTGTAAGCCCGTAATTTTTATGTCCCTGGAGAGGGTGTAAATATGTTGGTTCAGATCCCCCCATATTATTCTGCACGGAAACCCCCCTTTCAATGTGCTGATTACGTCGATTTTTGGCAGTTTTGAGGTGTTAATTTTTTTAGAAAAACAGTGTTAATTTTGGTCAAAAATTTATTGTGATGGACGTGATTTGTATGTGAAAAGGGGGGTTTTCGTTTCAAAAAAGATAGGTGGTCTTGAACCAACATATTTACATTCTCTGCATTACAATGCTCGATACGGTTTTCAAATGAGCCAGTTTGCAGATGATACGTTTGCAGATGATAAAATTAGAAGCAGATAGAAAATGTCATATGAAAAGTTGTTTGGACAGAGTGTGAAGCTTTTGGGACTTTAAAATGAATTATGAGGGAAAAATGTAAGTGTATAGTAATGAAGATGAAGAATTCAAAATGTCAGTGTCTGCCTGAATGAAAAAAAGAAATGGAACCCCCCGAATATATTAGGAATTTGGTTCACAGACAATATATAAAAAAAAATAACAGAAATAACACAGTGATACATTTAACGAAGTCAAACAATTATTCAGAATTTGGTCAAAAAGTAGGAAATTTCAGTACTGAAGTCCATGATACTTTCAAAATCATATACCTGCGGATTCTGCTATCAAACTCTCCCGAAAACGAAATATACCGCTTTCAAAACCATGTTTTGAATTGATATGGAATTTTTTTTAAAATGAC
>JAFLJL010015967.1:0-55850 GCA_018398815.1 Conus ventricosus | reverse complement strand
AGTACTTTACTCTTGTCATGGTGTGAACTTTATGCTGGACATGGTGGGTACTTAACCTTGTTATGGTAGATACTTTACCCGGTCATGGTGTGCACTTTACCCTGATATGATAGGCACTTTATCCTACCACGGTGAGCGACTTGGCCTGACATTATAGGTACTTTATTTGACATGGGGGGGGGGGGGGACTTTATCCTGCCATGATAGGTACTTTACCTGACATGGTGGGTACTTTACCCTGACTGGTGGGGGTCTGCCATATTAGGTACTTTATCCTGACATGATAAACATCATTTTCTGCCATGCTGGGACTTTGCCAGACATGGTGGTACTTTTTCCTCCTTGGTGTGGTCTGTATTCTGCAATAGTGGGTACTTTCTCCTGACATGGTGGGCGCCTTACCTGACATGGTGGGTACTGTACCCTGACATGATGGGTACTGTACCTTGACATGGTAAGTACTTTAACATGTCATGGTGTGTACTTTATCGTGCCGTGGTTGGCGCTTTACCCTGACATGATAGGCACTTTATCCTGCCATAGTGGGCGCTTTAATCTGACATGGTGGGTACTTTACCCTGTCATGGTGTGCGCTTTACCACGACATGGTGGGTACTTTAACCTGACATGGCAGGTACTATACACTGACGTGGAGGGTATTTTACCGGACATGGTAGGTACTTTACCCTGACAAGGTAGGTATTTTTACCTGACGTAGTGGGTAGTTTACCTGACATGGTAGGTACTTTACCCTGACATGGTATGCGCTTTACCCTGACATTGATAGTCAATTTATCCTGCATGGTGGGCGTTTTATCTGACTGTTTGAGTACTCTATCATCTCATAGTGTTTGCTTTATACCGACATGGTAGATACTTTACCTACCATGGTGGGCGTTTTACACTGACATGATTGGTACTTTACCCTGCTATGGTGTACGTTTAACCGATGACATATTAGATATTTAACAATGACATGGTGTGTATTTTCCCGTGACATGGTAGGTACTTACCCTGACATGATGGGTACTTTACCCTGACATGGTGGGTCCTTTACCCTCACATGCTAGGTACTTCATCCCGCCATTCTGGGCGCTTTACCCTGACATGGTGGTACATTACCTTGACATTGTAGATATTTTACACTGACATGCTGGATACTTTACCCTGACATGGTGGATACTTTACCCTCATATGGAACTTGCTTCATCTTGCATGGTGGGCACTTTACCATGCCAGGGGTGCGTACTTTAACCTGACGTTGTGTTACTTTATCTTGCTATGATGTGTGCTTTCCCTGACTGGTAGTTTACCTTACGCTGACATGGTGGGTACTTTACCTGACATGGTAGGTACTTTATCCTGATATGGTAGGTACTATATCCTGCCATGGTATGCACTTTACCCTGACATTGTAGGTGCTTTATCCTGTTATTTTGGGCGTTTTACCTTGACATGATGGGTACATTACCATGACATGGTAGATACTTTACCAGGTCATGGTGTGCACTTTACCCTGCCGTGATAGGCAATTAATCTGCCATGGTGGGTGCTTTTACCCTTACATGAAAGGTACTTTATCTGCCATGGTGGGTTCCCAACCTGCCATGGTGGTACTTTACCCTTGCATGGTAGATACTTTACCCAGTCATGGTGTTCGCTTTACCCTAAAATGAGAGGCACGTTATCCTGTCATGGTGGGCGCTTTACCTGACATGATTAGACTTTACCCTGCCATGGTATGCACTTCACCCTAACATAATGTGTACTTTCTTCTGACATCGTGGGGCTTTACTCTGCCATAGTGGGTACTTTATCCTGACATGGTTAGCTCTTTACTCTGACTGGCACTACTTTACCTGATATGGTGGGTATTTACACTGACATGGTAAGTACTTTACTCTGTCATGGTGGGCACTTTATGCTGACATGGTGGGTACTTATTCCTTGTTATAGATATTTTACCTGGCATATGGTGTGCGCTTTACCCGGATATGATGGTACTTTATCCCCCCATGGTGGGCGCTTTATTTACCCTGATATGGTGGGTACTTTATCCTTGTTATGGAAGTTTATTTTACCCGGTCGTGGTGTGCGCTTTACCTGATATGATAGGTACTTATCCTGCCATGGTGGGCGCTTTACCCTGACATGGCGGGTACTTTACCCTGACATGTCAGATACTTCACCCTGTCATGGTGTGCCTTTTATCCTGACATGGTGGGTACTTTATCCTGCATTGGTTGGGGATTTATCCAGCTATGATATGTTCTTTTACCTGAAATGGTGGGTACTTTCCCCGACATGGTGGGGCCTGTCATAGTGGGTACTTTATCCTGACATGAAAAACATTTTCCCTGCCATGCTGGGTACTTTACGCTGACATAGTGGTACTTTTCTCCCATGGTGGGTCTTTATCCTGCCATAGTGGGTACTTTCCCTGACATGGTGGGCGCATTCCCTGACATGATATTTCACTTTATCCTGCGTGTTGAGTGCTTGATCTTGACATGATGTGTACCTTACCCTGTCATGGTTGCTTTTTACCCTGGCATGGTAGGTACTTTACCCTGCCTTGGTGGGCGCTTTATCCTGACAGGGTAGGTACTTCACCCTGACATGGTGGGCACTTTGCCCTGACATGGTGGGTACTTTTTCCTGTATGGTGGGCGCTTTACCTGACATGGTAGGCACTTTACCTGCCATGGTGTGCGCTTTACCTGACGTGGTAGGTACTTTATCCTGACATGATATGATCTTTACCTGACATGATACGTACTTTACCCTGCTAGGGCGTGTGCTTACCCTGAATGGTAGATACTTATCAATGATATGGTTGGTATGTTTCCCCTGCCATGGTAGGTACTTTACTCTGACGTGTTGGGTACTTTACCCTTCCATGGAGGGTACATTACCCTCACATGCAGGTACTTCATCCCGCCATGCTGGGCACTTTACCCTGACTGGTTGGTACATTACCCTGACATGGTAGATACTCACCAGTCATGTGTGTGCTTTACCCTGCCAAGATAGGCACTTTATCCTGCCATGTTGAAGCTTTACCATGGTGACATGTGGTTACTTTACTTGGCATGCTAGATGCTTTACTTGGTCATGATGTGCGCTTTACAATGACATATAGGACTTTCTCCTGCCGTGGTGCATGCTTACCCTCACTTGGAGGATACTTTTTCCTTCCATGGTGTGTTCTTTACCCTGCCGTAGTGGGATACGTTATCCTGCCATTATTGTCGCTTTCCCCTGACATGGTAGGTACGTTACCCTGACATGGTAAGACTTTACCCTACATGGTACGAATTTACCTGACATGGTGGATACCTTATCCTGACATTGTGGGTACTTTACCCAGACATGGTAGATACTTTACCAGGTCATGATGTTGCTTTACCCTGCCATGATAGGCACTTTATCCTGCCATGGTGTGCGCTTTACCCTGACATGATATGGTACGTACTTTATCCTGCCATGGTGGGCAATTTACCTTGACATGGTAGCACATTACCCCTGCCATGGTGGGTGCTTTAACCTGCGTTGTGATTTCTTTATCCTGCCATGATGTGTGCTTTCCCGGACATGGTAGGTACCTTACGCTGACATGGTGGGTACTTTATCCTGACAGGGGTAGGTACTTTATCCTGATATGGTAGGTACTATATCCCGCCATGATGTGCGCTTTACCCTGACATTGTAGGTGCTTTATCTTGCTATTTTGGGCGCTTTACCTTGACATGATGGGTACATTACCTGACGTGGTAGTACTTTACCAGGTCATGGTGTGCACTTTACCTGCCGTGATAGGCAATTTATCCTGCCATGGTGAGCGGCTTTACCCTTACATGAAAGATACTATATCCTGCCATGGTGGGTGCCTCACCCTGCATGGTGGGTACTTTACCCTCGCATGGTAGATACTTTACCCAGTCATGGTGTTGACTTTACCTAAAATGATAGGCACTTATCCTGTCATGGTGGCGCTTTACCCTGACATGATTAGTACTTTATCTTGCCATGGTATGCACTTTACCCAAACACAATAAGTACTTCCTTCTGACTTCGTGGGGGCTTTACTCCGCCATAGTGGGTACTTTTTCTTGACATGGTTAGCGCTTTACTTTTAGCTCTGACATGGTACTACTTTACCGATATGGTGGTCACTTTACCTGACATGGTACGTACTTTACTCTGTCATGGTCGGTACTTTATGCTGACATGGTGGGTACTTATCCTGTTAAGTAGATATTTTACCCGTTATGGTGTGCACTTTACCTGATTATGACAGGTACTTTATCCTGCCTATGGTGGGCACTTTACCTGACATGGTGGGGCACTTTACCCTCAATGTCAGATACTTCCCTGTCATGGTGTGCACTTTACCATGACATGGTGGTATTATCTGCAATGGCGGATTTCCTGCTATGATATGTTCTTTACCCTGAAATGGTGGGTACTTTACCGCATGGTGGGGTCCTGCTTAGGGGTACTTATCCTGACATGATAACATCATTTTCTGCCATGCTGGACTTTGCCCTGACTGGGTACTTTTATCTGCATAGTGGGTATTTCCTGCATGGTGGGCGCCTGACATGATAGGTACGTTACTTTGACATTGTGGGCACTGTACACTGACATGGTAGATACTTTACCCTGACATGGTCGGTACTGTATCGTGGCATGGTTAGCGCTTACACTGACATGGTGGGTGCTGTACCCTGACATAGGTAAATACTTTACCCTGACATGGTGTGTACTTTTACGTGCCATGGTATAGCGCTTTACCTGACATGGTGGTACTGTTACCCTTATATGGTAGATACTTTACCCTGACATGGTGTGTACTTATCGTGCCATGGTGAGCGCTTTACCACTGACATGATGGCACCTTATCCTGCCTTGTGGGCGTTTTAATCTGACATGGTGGGTATTTTACCCTGTCATGGGTGCGCTTTACTTGACATGGTGGGTACTTTACACAGACATGGTAGGTATGTACCCTGCGTGGTAGGTACTTGACCCTTACATGGTGGGGTATTTTAAACTGACAAGGTAGGTACTTTACCTGACATGGTGGGTATTTTACCCTTACATGGAGGTACTTCACCCTGACATGATAAGTACTTTCACTGATATGGCGGGTACTTTACCCTGACTTGATAGGTAATTTCAACTGCCATGATGTGAGCTTTACCCTACTGATAGTCAATTTATCCTGCCATGGTGCGCGTTTATCCTGACAGGGTGAGTTTTAAATCTCTCATGGTGTTTACTTTCCTCCGACATAGTAGATACTTTACCTGCCATGGTGGGCGTTTTACACTGACATGATTGGTACTTTACCTGATATGGTGGGTTTTACACTGACATGATTGGTACTTTACCCTGCATGGTAGCTACTTTACCCTGGCATGATGGGTTCTTTACCTGACATGATACGCACTTTTCCCTGCTATGGTGTCGCTTAAACGATGACATATTAGATACTTAACATGATATTGTGTGTATTTTCCCTGACATGGTAGGTACTTTACCCTGACATGGTGGGGTTACTTTACCCTGTCATGGAAGGTACTTTATCCTCACATGTAGGTTTTCTATCGCGCCATGCTGGGCGCTTTACCCTGCATAGTTGGTACATTACCTCGACATGGTAGATACTTTACCCAGCATGTGTATGCTTTACCCAGCCATGGTGGGTACTTTACCTTGACCATGGTGGGTACTTTCCCTGATATGGTACGTACTTTATCCTGCCATGGTTGGCGCTTTACCCTGACATGGTTGGTACTTTACCCTGACATGGTGGGTTACTTTTCCCTGACGTGGTGGATCTTTATCCTGCCATGATGTGTGTTTATCCTGACATGGTAGGAACTTTTCCTGACATGATGGGAACTTTCATCTGGCATGGTAGGTACTTTGCCCAGGACATGATGGGTACTTTACCCTGACATGGTGGGTACTTTACCCTCACATGCTAGTACTTTTCCCCATGCTGGGTGCTTTACCCTCATATTGTTGGTACATTACCTTGACATAGTAGATACTTTACCCAGTCATGTGTGTGCTTTATCCTGATATGTAGTACTTTGTCCTCACATGGTGGGTACTTTTCCCTGATAGGTACGTACTTTATTTTGCAATGGATGGGCTTTACCGGTATGGTGGTTCTTACCTGACGTGGTGGGTACTTTACCCTGATATGGTACGTATTTTTTCCTTCCATGGTGGGCGCTTTACCCTGATATGGTGGATACTTTATCCTGCCATGATGTGTGCTTTACCCTGATATGGTGTAGGTATTTTACCCTGACATGGTAATACTTTACCTGGCATGGTAAGTACTTTACCTGACATGGTGGGTACTTTATCCTGCCATGGTGTGTGTGCTTTTACCCTGGAATGATAGGCACTTTATCCTGCCATGGTAGACGCTTTATCCTGACATGATGGGTACTTTTCCTTCTCATGATGCGCGCTTTATCCTGACACGGTGTGTGCTTTCCTCTACATAATAGGCACTTTATCCTGCCATGGTGTGCGCTTTTGCCTGGCATGGCAGATACTTACCCTGCTTGGTGGGTGCTTTATCTGACATGGTAGGTACTTTTCCTGACATGGTGGGCACTTTGCCCTGACATGGTGGGTACTTTACCCTCTCATGATGCGCGCTTTACCCTGACACGGTGTGTTCTTTCCTCGACATAATAGGCACTTTATAGTGCCATGGTGTGCGCTTTAGCCTGACAAGGTGTGTGCTTTTCCCTGACATTAATAGGCACATTATCCTGCATTTGAGCGCTTTACCGTGACATGATAGGTACTTTACCCTACCCTGGTGGGCGCTTTATTCTGACATGGTGGGAACTTTACCCTGAATAGTGGGTTCTTTACACTGACATGTGGGTACTTTACCCTCACGTGGTAATTACTTTATCCTGCCATGGTAGGTACTTCACCTTATATGGCAGGTACTTTGCCCTGACATGGTGATATTTTACTCAGTCACGGTGTGGCGTTACCCTGACGTAATAAGCACTTTATCCTACCTGGTGGGTACTTCACCCTTACATGGTGGGTACTTTACCTGACATAGTAGGTACTTTACCCTGAGAGAATGTAAATATCTATCTTCAAGACTACCCATCTTATTTTGCACGAAAACCCCCCTTTTCACATACAAATCCCGTCCTTCTCATGTCACTTTTGGCCAAAATTAACACCTTTTCACAACAAAATTAACACGCAAAACAGCAAAAATTGACGTAATCATACATTAAAAATGGGGCTTACGTGCAAGATAAGATTTGGTGATCGTGAACATAGATACATTCTCTCCAGGGACATAAAATCATTATAAAAAGTGCAAAAATCTCTCGCATCTGGCCACATTACTGATCACCCTGGGTCTAACTTGAGACCCTATGGCGCCTAGGGCCCCAAGCCAGATCCAGAGGATCACAGATAATGTGGCCGATGCGAAGAGTTTTGGGAATATGCCTCTGATAGTGGTTATTTTTATACTTGGCTGCCTACTTTCAGTTTGTCTAATTTGGGGCAATTCTCTCACCCCCTTTTCAGTGACACACACATGCACATGTGGTTTGCGGGCGTTTATAGCCGCGCCAGTGACCAGACAACACATTGTGGTTTACGGGCGTTTATAGCCTCGCCAGTGACCCAGACAACACATTGTGGTTTGCGGGCGTTTATAGCCACGCCAGTGACCCAGACAAACGAAACACGAAAATGGGAAGAGTCACTAGAGGGCAGAGAAGAGGGCAAATTTAGACTTTCAAGAACCACGCAAACAAGCACAAAACCACTGCAGGCATATTCCAACTTTACACGTTTTGGATTAATATATATACTGTGCAAACTGAAAGCTTTATAATTCTATGGTGTTTATGCATAAGTGTGACTGTTATAAATTTTTTTTTTTTATTAAAGCAGAATATTTTTAAAGGTTAAACAACAACTGTGCTTTAAAGTACTTTTTAGTAGCTACTTTGTACAATATTCATATCAAAAGCTTTAGCAAATTAAACACAAAAACGCAACTTTTAATAATCAATTCTCTCCATTGATCTATAAATGGATAATTTATTCAGGGGAAGACAATTACTTTTATGCATAATTAAAGGGAGATAAATCACTTTCATTATCATTGTTTTGCTTATTTTGATTGTAATGATTACTCTGTGCGTGTTGTGAACAAGGAAGGTAGAAATCAATACTCTACAAACTGCTGTCAGAGAGCGGAAAAAACCCAGAGCTCAAAATAGACCTCAGCGCCAAACGATCAATAGGCGGAGCGCATTGCAGTGTTTGTGTTACAGGCCCATGCTGCGAGTGAATGAGAGTGAGGGAGAGAGGGGGGAGGGGGCAGGGAGGGAGGAGGGAGGGATGAGAGGTGGAGACAGACAGACAGACAAATTCAGAAGCAGAAAGACAGACAGACAAAGACAGAGAGAGAGAGAGAGATGACGGATGTGAATGAGGGAGAGAGAGAGATGCTGCGGCTTACTTATTTTTTAATTATCGTTTATATTCTGGTTTTAAAAAATGAAGGCCGAGTAGCTACAGAGCTTATTAATATACTTTACGAGTTGGATTGGGGGTTGATAGAGAAGAGTTAAAGAGCAGGTTTGAAGAATTAATTACTAATCTTTTTGAGCGCATAGATATACGAGAATAGCGTAGTGGAAGTGATCAGTAAATACCAGATTCTTGGCCACAACCAGTTGTAAAGTTGTTTGCCATTTTAGTTGATAATATGGCCCTGAAGATGTTAATCTGACTGTTTCTACCAGCCCTGAAGGAGTAGCTATTCACTTTAATGAAGATCAGGTTTTACGATTAGAAAAGACTATGAACAACAGCTGAATTTACATTTACAATTTTTTTTTAATTTATTTTAGATTTAAAAATGGCTGCCGAACTCAGTGAATCTGATTTAAAGAATTGTAATGAACTATTTGACGAAACAATGAAAGCATTAAACATTGATTTTAGTGAATTTGGTTTTTGAGAAGGATGTAAACAATATAATAAAAGATCATAGTGGACTATTTAACGAAGCAATCAAAGTGATGAACATTGACTGTAGTGATTCAAAAAAAGCTAGGATATTAGCAGGTGTTATTGTAAGGTTAACGTGTCTTGAAGGTTGCAACGCTTGGGCAAAGAATAAAGCTCGTTTACTTACTTTTATTTACATTTATTTTTTTTTTAATTTACATAAATATTGTGGCTTTAAAAATGACGACCACAAGTAAATTCGGGGATAGAAAACTATACTACGATGGAAGAAATATTTGGTAGTGACAAGCAATTAAGCAATACGTTTAGTGAAGTAGAATGGATATTATTACCCCTTACAAACGTTCATGAAAGCGTGACACATGCCATCTCTAAATCCCAGAGTGTCTTCAAAGCGAGCCACCAGTAAAAAGTGTTAATGGTCGTTCTGATTGATTATATAATGCCTGAAGGCGATAACATGGAAGTCTGGGTTTCAACTAAACAGAAAGAAGTATATCAGTTACCATGATTTTAATTCTGACTGGGCTGACTACATGCTTACACAGTTTACCATGCAAGTGAGGAGGCAAAGTTAAGGGGTTCTGGCTGGTCTGAAGGGACAGTCTTGAAATCAATTGAAACAAAAAAGTTCTATCCTTTAGTTGGCAATTCTTACCTTCCTCTCCCAAAAGAGTTAGAGTTAAAACGAGCAGTCTTAAACATACATAGTTTCTGACAACATGTGTTTTATGTGGTGTGTTTTAGCGCATTTACATCCTGTCAAAAATCATGCAAACAGAGTTTCCAATTATGAACAATATAAGCAAGAGCTGAACTTTGATAACATAACCTTCCCAGTAAGTATAGAAAGCATATTTCAGTTTGAAGAGCAAAACAAACCAATCACCATAAACGTTATAACATGGTCTGTAGTAGACAATCTACAGCCTCTAAGTATTTCTTCTAAGGCTCCCACTTTAGGCGAATCACTTGACAAGCATGTAGACTTGATCCTGTTTGCAGACAGTACAAAGAGTCATTATGTATTAATCAGAACAATAAGCAGACTTATAGCTTATACTACAAAAGAAAATTTTAGACAGGACCCGTCGAAAATTTTTTTAGTTTAGAATCCCAACTATAAAGCACCGCCAGCCATAAAAACATTGTAAAATTTTGTAACTGTG
The DNA here is from genome assembly GCA_018398815.1 of Conus ventricosus. Classification (NCBI taxonomy): domain Eukaryota; kingdom Metazoa; phylum Mollusca; class Gastropoda; order Neogastropoda; family Conidae; genus Conus; species Conus ventricosus. Next base: position 45,624 of record JAFLJL010015967.1, on the reverse strand, counting down.
AAACTGAACTCCTCACACCTAAACCAGGTCAAAAATTAAATTTTTAAAATGTACCCCAAAATGCAGATGATCCAAAACGGGGTTTAAATGCTGACTTTATAAATCTTAGGGGGGGGCATCACGGCCAAAAACACAAAAACCCAAAAAAAAAACCTTTTTAAACCCCACCACAACTGTTTTTAGGGCTTTTATTGTTGTTGGGGTCAATGGACACAAAAACCGGGCCCAGAGATTTACAAAGGCCCCAAACGCAGCTATAATTTTTAGAGCAGATAAAACCAACTTCGCAATCATTTAATCAAAAAAAATAAATCTTTCAGACCTTATTATGCCCTCCCAAACCAAAAAACGTTTGACTCTCACACACTGCGGGATTTGCGGCTTGAGCAAACACCAAACCCGAAAAGGGACGTGACAGTAAGAACCACGATCACATTACGGAAATTCAGAGCCGCCAAAAACAATTGTAATCTTCAATTTAAAGGGTTGACCCTAAAAAGGGAAAACTCCTATCTTCTTTCAAAACCTCCGAGGCTACGATTCTCTTTTTAATCATGCAAGCATAACTTCTAATAAAAGGGTTACCCCCATTGCACAATCTTTCAGAAAAAAACATAAATTTTTTACTCTTGACTTTTTTACCCTTTTTGACTTTGCCCAACACCCTGATGGGGGGGTTTTAATAAGTTAGCGGGATCTCTAAAGTTTTTTCCAATCACTAAACAAACATTTTGACCCGTCTTTTTGTGCGTAAAGGCGTCAACCCTTTAAATAAATACATGAACTCGGGGGATGGGTTTTGTTTAAACCGTTTTCCCCCCCAAAAGGGCCCTTTTAAATTTTTCTAGTCTTAGGGGCCAAAGACAAAACCGATGCTGACTAGAAAAAACGCTCAGAAAGCCTGGACGAATTACACTCCCAAACGATGGGCGATTTTCATGATAAATTTTTAATGGTTTACGTGTGTTTTTTGGGCAAAACGTCTTTCCCGAATTACAGATCTACATGCATGAAACCTTAAACAGCTTAAAATATCACATTACATTTTCTCCCCGGGCCTTTCTTTGGATGCTTTTTTAAAGTCTACAAACCCAGATTGAATTTAAAAATTCTATCTACCCACACTTCAGATGTTTGGAAGTTGGCTAGGGGGGGTATTACGGGGCCTCACATTTTTTACTGCAAAGCCAACAACAATATTTAGACACTATGATCCCACTAAACCGTCAACTATCTAATGTACTTAAAAACCCAAAAACAATCTTGGGGAGGGGCCCAAAGAGCCGGGCCAAAGAATGTAAATATGTTTTTTAAAGGGCCCCACCCAATCCTTTTTTGGCGCAAAAACCCCCTTTTTTTTTACACCCAAGTCACATCCTTCTCATGTCATTTTAAAAAAAAAAATTTTTTTCACCTTTTCACAAACAAAATTAAAAAACCCCCAAAACCTCTAAAAAATTGACGTAATAAATCCCTTAAAAAATTTGGGGGTTTTGCGTGCAAGAAAAATTTTGGTGATCGTAACGAACATATTTACATTCTCTTCATCATATAAAATGAACTAAACAACTAAAAGGTTTTGCGGTTTTAAACGGCTCCAATTAAAAATTGATCTTTCAGAAACGTTTCCCCCGGGCCCAAATGCAAGCAGGCAAGTGGCTAAAACGTGCACACGTGGGAGCCGGGCCAATCAACAAAGAGGCATGACATCATTCTGTGGGGACCGCCCCGGGGCTGCCCTTATCAGGGGGGCAGCCAAGGTGTTAGACATGCTGTGTTTTCTCTCTCGACGAGGTTGTTTTATTTTCGGGGCCCCGGCCCCTTCTTCACAAAGCACAATGGACCCAAATTCCCCAAAAAACCCAAATTTGAGCATTTGCTTTTTTGGGATGTTTCAAAAAAAAAATAATATTGAAACCCAAAAACTATTAGGGGAAATGATTTCATATCTTAAAAAATTTAAAGGGGGCGAGCCTTGCCCCGAACCCAACCCGGCAAAATAAAGCCTAAACCCTTTTGGGAAACAACAACAAAAACCCTTTGAAATACAGTGAGGGGAACGGGACGCCTTTTACAAATTGTTTTGTAAGCAACTTTTTATGACCCGATTGACAAAGGGCCCTTTTTTATGAAGCGAAAAAAATGGCTGAAATTCCCACCTGTTTACTAAACCCGGGCCCTATGAGATAAAAAGGAAAAAAATTTGTAAAACTCTTTGGCAATCTTTGTTTTTGGGCCCTTTGGGGCTTAAAAAGAACAAACTTTTTTTAAAAAAATTTTAAAATCCAAAAGCCCGGGAAAATTTAAAGCAGAAATTCCTGGCTAACTGCTGCGAAAAACAACACTAACAAATGGGCCCAGACCCCCACAACAGGGGAAGCCCCGGGTTATTGATCCAGTTTTTTACGGGGAGAGACGCCAGCCCGGGCGGTAGTATTGATTTTTTTTTGTTTTTTGGGGCCCTTCAGCGTATTCTTGCAAAAAGGGTTTTCTACATCTCTTTTTTTCATAAAACAAAACCTATGGGGGAAGGTTTTTGAAAAAAATGTTTTAAACATGGGGGAGTTAAAAATTATTGGACTACTCCCGACAAGAACCAATAAAAACCCCAAACACAACCCTTTCTCAAAGTCCGCAGCAGTGAGAGAGAACCACCCCTTCCCCCTAAGGGGCCCAAAGGGTAAACAGTACCCGGGCCCTTTTTCCCCCCAGCGCCCCACCAAGTGGCCCAAAGGTCCCCGTAGAAAGGCTTTTTCCCCAGCCTCCACCTAGAGGGGTCAAAGGCCCACAGTGGAAAGGGCCTTTTCCCCCCAGCGCTCCCCCTAAGGGGTAAAAAGGGGTTTATCAGCATGGGGAGAAAAAACTTTTTTTGGGGCTGCTTCGTCACTTTGCTTTCAAACCCCTCCGCTTCACATAAAAAGGGCTGTCTCAGAGGGCCCGCTGGGGGGATTTGAAAAGAGACCCTGTGAATTTTTAAATTTTGGGACTCAATAATTTCCAAATCGGCGGCCCCCTCGTTTTTTAACGACGTTCAAGTGTCAACAACAAAAAGCCCCTTTTTCACATTCCCCACAAACCCTCCCCATCTTTTGTGTGTTTTTTTTGTTTGTGCGTGTTTTTTTTTTTTGTTGTTTTTTTTGTGCGTGGGGTTTTTTTTTGTTGTTTTTTTTGTTGTGCCCGGAAAGAGAAGGGAAACAGACAGACAGAATGGGGGATGAATGAAAAAAAACGGATTAATTATTTTTTAATTATAATTTTTTTTCCTAGTTTTAAAAAAATAAACCCGAAGAAATTTATAGAGTTTAAAAAGAAAATATTTAGTGAGTTGGAACGATGAGGGATTTTAAAGGATCTGAAAAGAGAAGTGTTAAAGAGTATTTTGAAAAAAAATTACTGATCTTTTTGATGGGAAATAAAAAACAAAAAAATTTTAAGTCAGTTTTTAAAGTAAAAATACCAGATTTTTTGGGGCCCCCAACCACTAATAAAGTTTTTTTGCCATTTTATTGAAAAAATGGCTCCCGAAGATCCCTAATCTGACTGTTTCAAACCACCCCTGAAGGAGTAGCTATTCGCTTTAATGAAGATGGGGTTTTTTACGTTTAAGAAATGACATAAAAACCCACTAAATTTTTACAATTTTTTTTTTTTAAAATTTTTTTAGTTTTTAAAAATGGCGGGAACCGCTCAGCAAATTTTGATTTAAAAAAATTTTGAAATGAACTTTTTGACTTTAAAATGAAAGGTTAAACTTTAAATTTTAGTAAATTTGGTTTTGAAAATGATATAACAATAAATAAAAAAATTTTATTTAAACTTTTTTAACCGAAGCAATCAAAGTGATAAACATTGACTTGGGGATTCAAAAAAAGCTAAACTATTGGCTGTTTATTGTGGGGTTAACTTTCCCTTGAAGGTTGCGATGCTTGGGGGGAAGAATAAAAGCGTTTTTTACTTACTTTTATATCTTTTTTTTTTTTTGATTTAGTAAATATTTGATTTAAAAAAAAGGGCCCCTCACAAAAAATTTCGAGAGGGAAAACTATATAAAATGGAAAAAATTTTTTGATAAAAAAAAAAACAAAAGCAATATTTTTAAGGAAGTAAACAGGGAAAAATCATAAACCCCACAAACGTTCATAAAAAGCGAAAGCACATGCTATCTCAAAAATCCCAGAGCCCTTTTCCAAACTCCCCCACCATAAAAGTGCGGGTTGGCCTTCTGATTGATTAAAAAACCCCTGTATACTAACATCCCATCTGGGTTTCAACAACAAAAAAATTTTCCCTATCATGATTTTAAATTCAAACGGGGCTGACTACTCTTACCCAGTTAATAAAGGCAAGTGAGGAGGCAAAGTTGGGGGGTTTTCGGCGGGCCCTGAAGGGACGCCCCTTGAAATAAAAAAAATTGAGACAAACAAAGTCTACCCTATATTTGGGCAATTTTTCCCTTTTCCTCCCCCAAAAAAAGGGGTTAGTTTTAAAAACACCCATTTTTTAAACAAAAAAAAATCCGGGACAACATGTGTTTTTTTGGGTTTGCTTTTAGCCATTTACACCCTTTAAAAAGAACGTAAAAAAATCTCAAAATTAGAACAATAAAAACAAGACTGAACTTTGACCCCCAAAACCCCTTTCCATGAGTATCGAAAGATATCTCTGTTTGAAGAGCAAAAAAACCAATCCTGTAAACGTATCCCACAGGTCTGTATAGATATCTAGTACCACAATTTTTTTTTCCCCAAAACGCCCCTATTTTAGGCGAACCGCTTAAAAAACAATTGTAGATTTAAATCCTTTTTGGGGAAATGGGTAAAACAAAGAGTCTTTATTTATTAATCAGAACAATAACAGATTTAAAGGCCTTATCCGTCAAAGCATCCACCTAAAAAAAGGGGCTTTGAAAAGGGTTTTTGGGTCAGAATCCCTACTATAGAAGCGCTGCCAGCCCTAAACCATGTAAAAGTTTTGTAACTGTAAACCCAAAACCTCCTAAACCCCAAAACCAGGGCAAAGGGTTTTTTTTAAAAAAATTTACACAAAATGCAGATGATCCAAAACGGGGTTTTTTGCTGACTTTGAATGGGCTCTTACCGCAGACTATGGTCCACAACAGCAAGAAAAAAAAACAACCTTATTAACTCACCATCAGACCCTTTTTCTTATCGTTTATTTGTTTTTAAAGGTCAGAGGGGGCACCACAAGCCCCGGGGTTTTAAGAAAACCGACGCGCTAGAAAAGATTTTTAGAGCAGTTTTAAACAACTTTGCAATCAGTTATCCAATAAACCCTGAACCTTTCAGACAAAAAATTGACTCCTAAAGGACCAAGAACTTATACCCCATCTACACACTTTTGGGATATGTAACAAAAGAATTATTAGGCGCCGCAGAAAGAACCACGACCACATTACGGAAAGTTAAGGGGCGGCACACAACAATTGTAATCTTAAATTTAAGGGTTGACCCTAAGCCAGGAAAAACTGCCTATCTTTTTTCCCATAATTTAACGAGGCTACGATTCTCATTTCAAAAAGGGCAAGCATGACTTTTTAATAAAAGAGGATTACCTTTTTCCACGGGCTTCAAAAAAAAAACATGACTTTAAATTTCTTGACTCTTTACCTTTTAGATTCACCCCAAAAACTGAGGGCAATTTTTAGAAAAGTTAGCGGGGGCTCCTGCAAGACTTTTCATCACTAAACAATACTTTTGCCCCAAATTTTTAAGTGCTAAAGGCGTTTATCCTTATAAATTTCCATGAATTTGGGGACGGGTTTAAAAAAAAGAATTTCGCTTCCCCCTTTAAAGGCCCCTTTTATTTTTTTAGCTTAGAGGCAAAGACAAAAACTGAGCTAAATATGAAACCCCACAGAAGGCCTGGGCAAAACTAAAATTTAAAAAACGATGGGCGATTATCATGATCATTATCAAAAGGGGCAGACGTATGTTTATTGGAAACGTTTTAAAAAATTACAATTTTACATCCCAAAAACTTTCAGCTTAACTCACCCCTTACATCTCTGCCCCCCTTTTTTTGGATGCTTCCTTAAAGTCTAAAAAACATCAAGTTTTGACTTAAAATCTGATCTGCCCACACTCCAGATGATTAAAAGAGGGGCGAGGGGGGGTATTACAGGACTTCGCATCCTTACTGCAAAGCAACAACAAGAATTTAGATAAATTTATGATCCCACAAAACCCGCCTAACTACCCTAATGTATTTAGACGCCGACAACTGAAAGGGAGGGGCCATGAGTCAACCGCTCCCACTGAAACATTAAAAATAAAAAACCCTCAGATGTCAAAAATGTTTGGGCATTTTGTCAAAAAGGTTAAACCCCCTTTTGGAAAATTTTCCAAAAACAGCCCTCCCCCCTTTCCTTGGGGAAAAAAGTTAAAATACCTAAAAAATTTTTCCCCCCAACAAAAACAAATTTTTTCTTCCGGCTGAAATTTTTTTTTTAAAATTTATTGGGGAAAAAATTTTATTAAAAAAAAAATAGGGTTTTTATTAAGGGGGGGGTTTTTTTTAAAAGGGGAAAGGAAAAAAATAAACAAACAGCGCAAAGAAAAATTACGGTGATCAAAGCCCTTTTATAGCCCCCATAAAAATCAAGAAAAAAACTGATTAGAACCCAACCCCAAGGCCCGCTTCAAAAAAAAATTCAAAAAAACTGATGAACAACAGCGGGTTTTGGAAAAACCTAGGGGGAGAACCCACACAAACGAAAATTTGGGAAATTAGTTAAAAAAAGAAAACCAAGCAAAAATTTGCCTCTAAACCAAAACTATCAAATTTTTAGAAGTTTTTAACGACACCCTTTGGTCGCATTATGATGAAAAAAAAAGGATTTTAATTTGGACAAGCAGTGTTTTTTGGTTTAAACCTTTTTTAGAGTTGTAAAAATTATTGATGTTAGAATTTCGGACAAACATTTTAAAAAACCAGGGTCCCCCCAGAAGCAAGATTTTCTTACACAGATACTGACTCTTTTATTCTAAAAACTTTTCCCCCCCAAAAGACTTCTATAAGGATTTAGAAACAGAAAAAGCAAAAGGGATTGATGGGGGTACACACATCCCTATCCTAAAGCCCATTCCTTTCCCATTAAACTGTAAAAAAAAAGTAATTGGAAAGTTAAAGGAAATAATTTAATGGGACATTTATAAAAGGGAATATTTTGGTTTGCGGTCGAAATGTATACCCCGTTCCCACCAAATTTTTCGTAATGAAAAAGGGCTAAGGGCAAAATAAAAAAGTTGTCCAAAAAAAAAATAACTCAGGGAAAACTAAAAAGCAACCTCTTTGAAAACAAAGTTTTTTTACACACAAATTTTAATTTTCGCTCTCCCTTTTCCCATCAATAAAAAACAACTGCGGGTTAACAAGAAACACTAGTCCTCTAACAATAACAAGGAACTTACGCCCATCCTAAATTTTTCAAAAAGGTGGGGCATTGTAGAACTTTAAAAGAAAAACTTAAACAAAAATAATTTGGGGGAAACTAACAAAATTTAACTAAGAATTTAAAAACAAAAAAACTTATTTAAAAACCAAACAATATTTAAACTTAAAAAACTTTTTTTTTGTACTTTACTTTGAAATTTTCCCTTGCACTTAACTTAAAAAGATTTTCCCTTTTATAACTAACTTAACTTGTACTTATTTAGTTCAACTTGTACTTTATCTATTTCTTAAAAACGATTCCATAAAAAAATGGGCCCTATTTGCAGGGGTTTTTAATTTTTTTTTGGGCAGAAGCGTTCTTCTTTTTTTTACTGGGGGGGTTTGGCGGTTTTGCTGCTAATTTTGGCGTTATGTATTTGAAAAAAAAAAATGCAAAAAAACCCCCCACCACCAACAACACACAAATACATAAAATCCCCTTTTAAACGTTTGATTGTTTTTTGTGTTGTTGTTGTTAATTGTGTTGTTGGGGCGGGAGGTTTTTTATTTCTAACAATTTTTTTTTTAAAACTGTTTGGTTTGCTTTTTCAGTCTTTTTTCCTTTCCAGCATTTTACCCCCAGCCTCAACACCCCCCGGTTTTTTATTTTTTGGAAAACATTACCATTTGGGGTTACATTCACTTGGTACATTCGCCCGGGGGACTGTTTCTGCAAGGGGGGCCCTGGGGTTTTTTCTGGGGCGTCTTCTTCCCTGATCGTTTCATTTTTTTTTTTTTGGCAAATTAAATTTTTAATAGGATCAAAATTAATATGTTTAAAAAAGTTTTTAAACCCCCCATAATAATGGACATAACATCCCCCCCAAACTGTATACATGCACATGAAAAATTTCTTTGATTTTTTTTAAAAACCGGATCTTGCAATAAGTCGAATTTTAAATCTTCTTCTAATAAACCGGGACCCTTTCTTAGTTACAAACTTAGCATATAAACTAATCATTTTTCAAAAACCCACTGTTTCAAATTCCATTTTTGACCCTATTTGTGCTTCGACCAAGCGTAGTACTTCTAAACGTCTGATTGACAATTGTTGAATCTGTTCAATACTTATTCATTTCCCAAAATACTGTTTATTTTTTCCCAAACACGCAGCAAAGAGAGTATAATCTTTTTTTTTTTCAGAGGTCTATGGAGTATTTCTGCTTCCCCTCCTCACACTTTAATATTTTCTTCACAATCCTTTTTTAAAAAAAAGCAATAAAAAAAAAAATAATACTTTTAAAACCATGATTAACGCTGGGTTTAATTTTGCATGCCTATCTTTGGGTTATAGTTTATTCAACCCTTGCAAAATGTTTTTTAGGAAAAAAACCGCCCAAAAGGGGAAAAAATAGAAATTCGCCAAAACTAGTTCCAAAACCCAAATTTTTTCTTTTAACCCCAAAAGATTATTTTTATTAAAAAAACACCCTACACAGCCTTTCGTAAATTTTTTATTTTTAAATTTTTTTTTAGTTTTAAAAAAAAAAGGGGGAAAAAAAAAATTATCAATCGAAATTTTCCATTCTGCTTAAATTTTTCCGTCTTATATAGGCTATTTTTTGTTACAAAAAACCCTGTTTAAATGAAGCCCCAATTTTGGAAAGGTTAAACCCCCTTTTTTTAAGGGGGAAAAAAGTTTAAAGGGTTTTATTTGTAATTACTGGGAGGGGTTTTCGTCCAAAAAACTTTATGTTTTGCAGGGGGTTAACCCCAGAAAATGGGTTTGTTCCCTAGAAAGGTTAAAATTTATAAGAAAAAAAATTTAATTTAAAAAAATGGGGGGAGGGAGTTTTGATGGTAGGGAAACATTGTTAATGCCTTGGCCTTCTCTGGAAACAATTTTAAAGTTTTTGTAAATTCGGTCCCCTGAAGAAGAGAAAACCCCTAAAAAAGGGAATAGAAATTTAGCCCCAAACAAAAAGATGCTGAAGAAAAAGCGAATTGCTCACTTAGATTTTTTAAAAAAAAATTAAGGGGAACCAGGCCATGTAGATCCCCACATTTCAGACGTTGAAGAGGCAATTTAATGAATTTCTTTTGACAAGGAAAAAAATTTCTAACATCAAACCCCCCCCAGAACGTCTGACTTTTTTGAACCATCAAAGAACCAAAAAAAGCAGAAATTTTGGGTTTTTTTTTGGGGGTGCTATGGGAGCAAAAATATATTCTTGCCAAAAAAATTTAAAAAACAATTAAAATACAGTTTTTCTTTTGGACAATACGAAGTACAAAATTTTAAATTTTTCCCCCTAAAAAGGGTTTTTGGAAAGGAAAAACTGCTATTTAAAAACTGAGTAAAGCGCTAGAGTGTCGAATCAATCGAAAGACGGCTTTTAAAAAAAGGGCAAATTTGGGAAAAAATATCGCCTCCCCCAAAAAAAATAAAAAGGCCTAGAATTTTTTTTAATAATTTTCCCAAAAGACAACCCCCCAATGGGCCTTCCTTTTAAACTTCCCCATGACAAAATAAGAAGAAAAAAAATTTAAGTACTCTGACATTTTTTTTGACAAAGGGTTCAAGATACAAAGACGGGTGAACCTTTAACGATAAAACTCAAAATGCTGTGGGTGTGGCTTTTTCAACCAAAAAATTTCACGAGGGCCCCTTTAAATATCCAAAGGGTGGTTCCCCAAATTTATGATGGAAAAGATTTTAAAAGGGTCTGTAAACCAACTTTTTTAAAACCCTCATGTTTTCAGTTAAGAGAGGGGTCCCAGGCAAACCTCGATCACAACCCTAGAAAAAACTTTAATAAGAATCTACTGAACGCCTGTTTTTCCTATCAAAAACACAGAGAAATTATGGCAGAGAACGGGAACCCGAATGGGGGTTAAAGGGGAAATTCCATCATCCCTTTCGCGCCATGAAAAACCCAAGAAAATTTTTAAACAACAGGGTTGAAAACCAGTGAACCAATCAAATTTTAAAAAAAAAAGTACTGAAAACTCCAAGGCCCCAAACAAAAACCTCTTTCCGTTTTGGGCTAAAAGTAAGATACTTGAAGCTCCTGAAGGGAGAGGGGGAAAGTTAAATTTTGAGCCCCCAATTTTCCCATATGGGGTTAATGATATGAAGTTGAAAAAATCATGAAAACAACCCCTCCCGTTTTTTATTTAAAAGAACTCCTCTTCCCAAGCGGTGCTACTAATCTAAAAGGCCCCCCCTAAAAGATCGTTTTTTCGTGAAACTGCAAGTTTTCCCCCAAAAACAAGGGGTTTAAAAAAAAAAATAGTGTTTATTTTTTGGGTAAACTTTTTTTTTTGGCCAATTTTTGGGTTTTTAAATGATCATGTTTTGTTTTTCAAAATTTTTTGTTTTAAAATTTCAAACATGTCGACCTGCCGTGAAGTAAAAGCCTTTTTTTCCACTCCTTTTTTTTTAAGTTTAATTTTCTGTCGTCTGAAATCCCACCGTCACCATAACTTCTGAAATTCTTCGTCCGTAAAATTTTTATCTTGTAATGATTTGCTTTTTCCCTTTAAACTTTAAAGAACAAAGTTTTCTGATCTAAGGGGAACAAAGGGAATGGGGCTTTTTTTAATTTTAAATATTTTTTTTTTTTTTAAAAGCACTTACAATCAAAAGAACACAACACCTAAAAACCCCAAACCCCAGACCCCTAAAGCTAAAGAGGCCCGGTGCCCCCAAACCCCCTGGCTAAAAAAAGCAACACAACCCCCGCACTTACGCTAGCTACAGCTGATGGGGCCCGAAAATTAAAATAAAAAAAAGGTATTTAAAACTTTTGCATTTTCTTTCCCAGTAACCTATACTTTTTAAGTCACTTTTTATTTCCTTTTGAAAATTCATTATTCCTTTTTAACCCAAACTGGTTTAACAAACATTTTTTAAACAAAATTATTTTTTAAAAATTTTCTTATCATATCTTTTTTTTTAATCCGTCTGGCACACTTCAATTTAAAAAGTAAAACCAATAAAATTAACATACCCTTTAAAGAAAATTTAAAATCATACCCTTTTTTTTTGTCTTTTTCAACCATTTTAGTAACCTTGTCAATGATAAAATGGTGTTTATTTCATCTCCGTTTTTTTGGGAATTCAATACTGATTTTTAAAAGGGGCATCCAAGTTTTTTAGGCCCTTTTTTTATCCCTCTAATTTAAAGAAAGTTTCTGGGAAACTATACCTCCCTCCCCGGATAATAAAAAGCGAAAAAAAACCCACATTTCCTAGGGACGCCTGTTAAGTTGGTAAATTGTAAGCCGGGGGTTCGCCCCCCCCCTTAGCTAAGGATTTCTTTTTCTTCCCAAAAAATTTAAAACCCCCGCATAGTTATTTCAATCTGTTTTTTCCCTTTTGTTTTTCCCGGAAAACCCAAATAACAAGAACGGGCCCCTTCATTTAAACTTTTTTAAAATTGTTGTTCTTTCAAAGAAAACATTAGGCTTCGTAATTCAAACTTTAAAATTTCCCTCAATTTCAAAGCAACGCCCAAACATTCCTCTTTTTATGAAGTTTTTTCGTGTTTTTTCCAAAATCGGGGTTTTCCCTTAAATTTCTTAAACCTTCCCAGGGTAATATCCCTTCGGTTTTTTTTTTTTCAATTGCGTTCGTTTTTTAAACCCCAAACATCTGTGTATTCAAATCCATAAACAATTTTCCCGGGACTCCCCATTAGAAACAAAACTCATTGTGTCTGCTAGGGCTTTTAGGGCCCACTGCATGCAATTTTGGAGCAGCTGCCTTTTGATTCTGGCCCCCAACATTCTTTTTAATAATTTAAAAATTTTAAAAAAACAATCTACAATAAAAAAAACGTATTGAAATGGGGGGGCAAATTCCTTAACATACTTAGCGTGCTTATATTTTTCCCAACTCTCTTTTATTTTTTTTTTAGCTCATCTTTGTCCCTTATTTTAAATTTTTACTTAAACATTTCCCAAAAATATCTTTTCCTTTGGTAAAATAAACAACCGATTTTTAAAACTGTGAACTAAAATCTTTTAAAAACAGCATTTTATTTTTTGGGTTAAAAGCCACAAAAAAAACTAAGGCGGTTTCGCCCAACCCAAAGCTACTTTGACGAGCTTTCCTTTTTTTTAAAAAAATGTCTCGTTCAGCTGAACAGTCATTTAAAAAATAAACAGTGTTTTTAGTTCCCTCAATAGTCCCATAGTTATGTTCTTTAAAAAGTCGCTTAGGGTTGTTTGCTAGGGTCAAATAAAAATATATTCCCCGTCTGTCCAAATTAAAAATTCTTTTTTTTTTGTAAGACTTGTTGTGCTTTTAAAGGGTTTTGCGAAAAATAACAATGGCTCGTAATGAAACCTGTAATTGTTTTTAACAAATTTAAGTCAAAAACAGTTTTTTCCCCCACCCAGTAACCCGCAATAAGAAACATGCGGGTCTTTTTGGGAAAAAAACTTTTAAGCTAACCACTGTTTTTTTTTAGAATATTTTTTTCTGTAAATTTTTAAAAACCCGCGTCTTTTTTTGCCCGTTTTTTTCAATGTTTTAAATGACACAAAAAACCAAAAAATGGCATTTTTATTGGGGTGTTTCCGTCCGCTTTCTTCGAAAATTTATTTAACAACCTGCCCTATCCTTTTTCCCCACTTCCCCAAAAAACCTTTGTCAAAAGTAATCTAAAATCCAGCCCCAGCCCAAAATTTTGGGTTTTTAAAGTCTTTGAGTCTTTCAAACATAAAAAGGGGAAGTTTTTTTCATACACGATCAACTCAGGATCTCTTTTCCTACCTCCAGCAAAAAAACTTTTTTTATTTTCACAAAATGTTGGGGGAGGTAAAAGTCCGCAAACCCCAATAAAAAGGACCCGACTTTCCATTTTTTGGGGACAGTCAACCTTTTCAATTTTTGGGGTTTTAAAACCCTTTTGGGTTTTTCGTTTAAAAGGAGTTGTTTTTTTTCAGTAAACAAAACAAAATTTCCCTTTTTAAAAACCCTTTACAACTATTTGAGGGATGTTCCAAAGAGTGTCTCGCTTGTTTTTATTTTCTGTAATTGGGGTGTAAAACGTTTTCATAATAAATAACCGTTTTTACCCTTTTTTACTTTGGGGTTAAAAAATTTTTCTGGCCATCCGGGGTTTGTAACAAAAAAAAAACAAAAGAAATTTTCATAAAACCCCGTATTTTGGAACTTCAGACCCCCAAAGACAGAACCCCTGGATTAAATGTCAAGATAAGTAAGTTTTTCTTTAGTGCGCCTTGGTAATATGGGTATGCGCTTTAACAGTTCAAAATCTAAGGGGTGCAAAATCTGGTTTCCAATTTTCTGCTACCCGCCTCATCTTTTAAAACATTCTTTTCAAACACCCCCTTTAAAACCTGTGCTTGAGACCGTTTGAGTCTTGTATTCCCCCGATAAACTTTCCCTTTTTTTTTCTTTTTTTGGCAGCCCTAAATCAGAAAAAGGGGAAAAATGTCCCGCCCGGGCCCAGTACAAAAAACTTCTCTACCCTCCAGTTTGATTCTATATTTAACGGGTAGCCCCGCCTAAATTGGGGAACAACATAGCATTAAAGGGTCTTCCGATGTAAATCTATTTTTTAATGATAGTTTTTGCGTGCCCCGGGATTATAACATCCAGCGCCAAAAATCAGGGAACTTGACTATTAAAGTTTGTTTCCGGGTTTAACGTTGGGGGAGTAATTTTCACTAAATTTCAGTCTGCCTTAACCTTTTTTTTAAACCCCTTTTCCTTCTCTTTTTTAATGGACGAGGGCACAACCGTGAGTTTTTAATTTTTTTTAAAACAAAAAAAAATATAAATAAAAAATATGGCTGAAGAAATTTTACCCCCCCTTTACCGTTTTAAAAAAGAAAAACAGAAATAGTCCTTCCAAATTTCAAGAAAACTTTAAGGAGCAGCAAACAAACCAAGGAGTAGGGTTAAGCCAAAAAAGATTGCAATAGAATTGAATTTAAAATGGACCATATGGGGGGAGAGCCAGAACACTTAGGGTTTCTGATTTTTCCAACAGATAAAAATAATCATTTTTAATTTTTGAAACCGGGAAAGGAAAGAGTGTGCGGCTTACTGAAAAACCGGGCCCAAACCCCTTTTTTAAAACAGGCCAAAATTCTAGAGATCTTTTCCCTTTTTTGACCAAAGGCAATTTAAAATTTATTGACGATTTAAAGGCCCGAAGCCCGTTATCTTTTTTCAAAACTTTGGGCAAAGTTTTCCAACACAAACTGAAATACAAAACAAACCTCTTCAGGGTTTTTAAATCAAAAAGAATAATCAATTTAAAAAACAAAAAAAATAATACAAAAATTGAAACGATTTTTAAAGAGGGGACCCAATTAAAAACAATTGGGGCGATTTTTCCCAAAGCCTTTTGCTGAAATCCCGGGGCTTAATAAAGGGTCTACTTACAATAAGGGGAACTAACAAACAATTTTGCCCCAAAATTGGTGAGCTGGAAAAGAGAGATAAAGAAAAAAAAAATAAACTGGCTGATCAACGATAGCAATTTAGGGCGAGAAGAAAAAAAGGGTAAATAAAAGCAGAAAATACGGATTTAAAATTTTACCAAAAAGGGAAACCAGGTTAGAAGTGCTGTCCACAAAAAAGGGGCAGCAGCCCTCACAAACAAGCAGAATAAGAGAAAAAATAAACAAATACTTTATGAAAAAAAACTACGCTAAAACAAAAGAAAAAGGACTTTTGTTTAGGGGAAAAGGGGGTTAAAAATAGTTATATAATTTAAAAACCTTGGATTTTCTATCTCTACACTCGTTTATGCTTTAACGGGGAGTGCGGGGCCCAAAAGGGCCATATGCCCCCGACGGCCTTTAGCCTGGTAAAAGTTGGATTAAAAAACAATTTTCATCAAACTACAAAACTTATTAAAGAATTAAACACCAAAGCGCTTTTATGCTCTGGCCTGGCATAATGGCGGGGTTGTTTTGTTGGGGTTTTGGGCTACTATAGGGAAAGTTTTCTATTATATGGCTGACCATCTTGACGTTTAGGGGTGTAGCTCGGGGTTAAAATTTTTTGTGAAATAAAGGGAAAGGGGCCCAATTCCAGTAAAAAATTTTCAAATACCAAAAAGGGGTGTCGTTTGCAAATGTGACTGTCAGGTGAGGGGGCAAATTTAAAAGACGGTGTCTTTTTGGGCGCTTTCTGGGTGTGGGGGGGCTTTTTAACTGGTTTTGGGGGGTCGCTTTCTGGGTTTTTCAGGACAGGGACTTTCTTTAAAATGGATGGGGCCCGGGCCCTTTTGTTTAAAACCTTGAATTTTTGCCCCCAAGTTTTTGGGCGTCTCCAGCATAAGGATTTCATTATTATAAAATTTTGTATCATGGCCCAATTGTAGTCCCAAGGTCAGAGGGTAGCATGTTAATCCGACCTACAACAAAGTCAACCTTGACCTAGCAAGTGCAAGAACGCTTGATAAATTTTGTATCTGGGAGGCAAATCAACAGCAGAGTTTTAAAAGCATCTTCTAAATTTTGCTAGGGAAAAAATTTTCCGGCCCCCAAAGGGCCCGTAGACCCGATCTATTTTGCTAACTTTGTCGGGGCTTGTCTCCTAATAGACACCAAAAAAAAGGGCCGTAAAGGATCAATTTAAATCTTTGCACTCCTGGCATTGTTAGGCCTTTCCTTTTTATCTAAGATAAATGTTTCCCAAGCATTAAGGGGGTTTTTGTTCTATTGACAACAATCGAACTTTTTTGTCTGGGTTTAAAAAGGGGTGGGCCCGCCAAATAGTCATTAAATTTTATTTTTCCCTTTTTTCCCCCCCACAAATACAATGACCCCCTCCCCGATTTCCGGGCCCAACTTTTGTCTAAAGTCAGTTGAAGGAAATTTAATTTTTAAAATTCGTTGCAATTTTTTCTTTTCTTTTTTGTCCCCTTGGGGTTTTAAATGGATTTAAAAGCATTTTCGTTAGGGGGGACTACTTTTTAGTTTAGTTATATTTCCCCGAATTGGGAATAAAAAATAAAGTAAAATACTGCCCTTCCAAAATTAGATGGTTTAAATGGTTTTTCAATGAAACCCCACACCGTATTGCGCAGTAAATGGGAAAATTTTAACGATTTTGGTAAAACTCCCTAGGGGGGAAAGACCCCCCTGAGGGGACTCTAACATTCCCTTTTTTGGCATTTGAATATTTTGTTAGTGGGTTTTACAAGTCCAACTTGGGAAACCCCTTTATTTTTTCATCTACTGCAATGGGTTTGATTGCTAAGTCTAACGATTTTGGGTTTTTAAAACCTCCTTTCATTGTAAGCGGCACTTTTGTTTATTTTAAAAGGGGTCCATTTTTTTTAAAAAGTTTTTTTAAAAAAATTTTTTAAAAAAAAATGTACTCTATAAAACCCAAACAAAACCCCGCTGTTTCTTAACATACCAATTGCCAATTGGCGTGGGAGTTTTAGGGTTTTCCCTTAAAGAAATTGTTTTAAAGTTAAGTGGGTTTAAAATATCCGGGAAGGGGGTTTAAAATACTGGGTCCCAAAATTTTAGCGGAAAAAGGGGGTTCCCAAACAATCATGCAAAAAAACCAAAGGTTATTTCAACTTTTTTTCTTTAAAAGAATACTTCGAATTTGGCCCTATTGTTAACAATTAAAGAGGCAAACCCCAGAAAATTTCTAAAAAATTTTCCATAAAGAAAAAAAGAGTACACTTTTCCCCCAAAAAATCCCCGGCTAAAATCTTGGGCTTCCAACAATTTTCAGAGCTTATAGATTTATACAAAGGGAAAGGGTTTTTCCCCTTTGAAGGGTTTTAAACCCCTTTTAATTTTTTTGTAAACCCCCCAAATTTTTAGTCCAAATTTAAAAACAAAAAAAAACAATGTTAATTGTTTTAAAGGGTTCCATCTACAGTTCTACAGCACTGCCGTCAATTTAAGGGGGAGGGGGTTGGGGATTATCAGTTAATTGGTTTGGGGGGGGAAAAAGTGAATTTTAAAAGGGAATTTAATTTAGGGGTCTAAAATTTTATTAGATGTAAAAATAAAATAACCGATTTGGGAAAAACCCAAATTTATTTTTTCTGATTTGTTTAAAGGGGCTTGATTTTGAAAACAAATTTGAAAATTAAAGGGAAGGGCTTTATCTCGCGGGGGTTAAAAAGCCTTGAAAGAGTATACTAATTTAAACCCCTTTAAAATTTTTTTTGCTAAAGGGGGGGAATGTAAATATGTTTTGTTCACGATCACCAAATCTTATCTTTCAAAGCAACCCCCCAAATTTTTTAAAGTATTGGGTTACGCCAAAATTTAGAGGTTTTTTGGGGTTTAATTTTGTTTGTGAAAAGGGGTTTAAAATTTTAGTTAAAACGACATGAGAAGGACGTGAAATTTGGGTGTAAAAAAAGGGGGGTTTTCCCCGGGAAAATTGGGATAGGGTTAGCTTGAAAAAAACATATTTTAAAATTCTCTCAGCCCTTCCATTAGGAACCTTTTTAGGGTGTACAAAATGGGCAAATACCAAAAAAATTTTTAAGGGGGTTTTAAAATGGTTGACCGTTTAAAAAGCAATCAACCCGTAAAGGTTTTTTTTTCAGAAGTAGACCTTTGAATATCCCGTGGGAAAAGCATGACCTCCCCCCAACGATTATCCTCTGGCTGAAAAAAGATTTAAAAAAAACCCCACCGAACTCCGAACTTGTCCAATCTTCGACACAAGAAAAATATTTGTCTTAAAGGGCCCCACAGTTTTAAACCTAAACACGGGCTTTAAACTGACTGCCGTTCCCAAAAACATTGCTTTTTCCCGAGCCTTTATAAGGGCCCTACATCAAAAGAATACGATCTTAGAACCCAAGCCACTGACGCTTCAGAAAAAGACTTCTTTAAACTGATGAACAACAGCTGTTTTGGCAAAACTATGGAAAATCCACACAAACGTAAAGATGTGAAATTAGTTACAAAAGAAAACCAAGCAATTAAGTTTGCCTCTAAACCTAACTATCAAGACTTTAGAACATTTAACGACAGCCTGGCCGGCATTATGATGAAGAAAAAGGATGTTAAGTTGGACAAGCCAGGTTTATTGGCTTTACTGTATTAGAGTTGTCGAAGTTATTGATGCTAGAATTCTTGTATGACTACTTTAAACCACTGTACCCAGAAGCCAGAGTTCTTTACACAGACACTGATAGTTTTATTCTAGACATCCCAACTGAAGACTTCTATAAGTATTTAGAAACCGAGGTAGCCAAAGGAACTGATGGATGGTACGACACATGCGACTATCCAAAAGATTCGCCTTTACATTCAGCTGCGAACAAGAAAGTAATTGGAAAGATGAAGGATGAACTTAATGGACAGTTATACAAGAATATGTTAGTTTGCGGTCAAAGATGTATAGGGTTGCTAGCCAGACTTCTGTAATGAAGAAGGCTAAAGGCATAAGTAAAGAAGTTGTCAAAAAAATATAGATTAGGAATAGAGTTTGTTTAGAACTTACCGCCAATGACATTGACAAACAAAGCACAAGACAAGACACGATGCATTTCAACCACTTGGGTCTTCTTCAGGCGAAAAAAAAAATCACATTTAACATGTGGGACAGTACAAACAACGAAAAACGAAAAAAGAATGAAAAATGACTTATCCGTTCTTGTCCATGTGTTTGGTGGGCGGAAATGACATGCGGCCAGGGGGATTATGGAGAGAAAACGGAGGGGGGGGGGGGGGGGGGGGGGGGTTGCGTCAGGGAGGTGTGTGTGTGTGATATGATAGGGTTGTGTGTCCAGTTTATTGGGATGGTGTGATATCTTTGTGATGGTTGTGGTAATGGTGGATTTTTAATAATGGTAAGGGGGGAAAAAAAAGGGGGTGGGGTGGGGGGGGGGGATTTAAGGGAAGGATAATACAAAACTAAGATTAAATAGATGGAGGGTTGCTGTAACTACTGTATGAAGTGAGTGAAGGGGATGTGGTGGTGGTGTATGTAAGTGTGTGTGTATGTGTGTGTGTATGTGTGTGTGTTGGTAGGGGATTTTGCCAACTGGTGTGGAAGAGGTGAGTATGTGTGTTTGGTTATTGTTGATATGATGCCTTGGGGGTGTAGTGTGCCCAGTAGTTTAAGAATCCCATCCATTGCCAAACTGGGCACACTACACCCCCAAGGCATCAATATCCAACAATAACCAAACACACAACTCACCTCTCCACACCAGTTGCAAAATCCCCTACCAACACACACACATACACACACACATACACACACACTTACATACACCACCAACACATCCCCTTCACTCACTTCATACAGTAGTTACAGCAACCCTCCATCTATTTAATCTTAGTTTTGTATTATCCTTCCCCTTAAATCCCCCCCCACCCCCCCCCCCCCCCTTCCCCCCCCCCCCTTACCATTATTAGAAATCCACCATTACCACAACCATCACAAAGATATCACACCATCCCAATAAACTGGACACACAACCCTATCATATCACACACACACACCTCTCCTGACGCAACCCCCCCCCCCCCCCTCCGTTTCCTCTCCATAATCCCCCTGGCCGCATGTCATTTCCGCCCACCAAAACACATGGACAAGAACGGATAAGTCATTTTTCATTCTTTTTTCGTTTTTCGTTGTTTGTACTGTCCCACATGTTAAATGTGATTTATTTTTTCGCCTGAAGAAGACCCAAGTGGTTGAAATGCATCGTGTCTTGTCTTGTGCTTTGTTTGTCAATGTCATTGGCGGTAAGTTCTAAACAAACTCTATTCCTAATCTTGCTTCGTTCGCCGCCGTCAGTCACTCCATTTTGAAAAAAAAATATAACTCACGACAACTACAAGCAAGCTCTCTTTGAGAACAAAGTATTTTATCACACAAATGTTAATCTGCGCTCTACTCTTCATCAAGTAAACACAACTGCAGTTAACAAGAAATCACTAGTCTCTAACAATAACAAGAGAACTTACGTCAATCCTGAGTTTTCATATGCTGTAGGGCATTGGAGAACTTAAAAGATTAACTTGTACTTCACTTAAGAACCTAACAAGAACTTAACTTAAGAACCTAACTAGTACTTACTTAAGAATCTAACTAGTACTTAACAAGAACTTATAATTTACTTACACTTAACTTGTAATTTACTTGCACTTAACTTAAAAGTACTTTCTATAACTAACTTAGCTTGTACTTTATTATGTTCATTAAAAAAACTATTCCATAGAAAATGGGTCTACAGCGGGAGGTTGTACTTTTTTTGCAGAAGCTGGTTCTTCTTTTACTGTGGGGGCTTGTGACTTTGCTGCTAAGTATGGCGTTAGACATTTGTATGCTAAAAAACCCACCCCCAGCAACAACAGCAGCTCCCAATACATAATGATACATCTTATCGTTTGATTGTGATTGTGATTGTGTTGTTGTTAATTGTGTTGTTGTTAATTGGGGTGTTGTTGGTGGCGGCGATGTTGTATTACTATCTAACAATTTTTTGTTTTGCTGATTGGTTTGCTTTTTGCAGTCTGTGCCAATTCAACTAGTCTATGACCGGCCGCAACACGCCCGGGATTTTTAGTCTTAGTAACATTACTCACTTGTGGTACATTCACTTGGGTACATTCTGCTCCTGCGGAGGGTCCTGCGGACTGTCCTGCGGCGTCTTCTTCTCCTGATCGCTTTTTTTTTTATTGCGATTAAATTTAATGTGATCAAAATTAATATGATTAAAAGTAATTAATCCCATGAATGAATGGGCATAACATAGTCCCAAATCTGTAGTACATGTCACATGCAAGAGTTTCTAGCGACTTGTTTAAAATAGATCTAGTTGCAAAGCGAGACGACTGCAGGCGGAGCGATCTGAAGCGACCAAAGCTAAGTGAATTTTCGTTGTTTTATTCGTTTAATTATCACCAGACGAAGACCTAAGAGGTCGAAACGCGTCGTGTTTTGTCTTGTAACTCGTTTGTCCACGTTCTCTGGGCGGTTCGCTAACATTTATTTAAGACTTGTTTAAAACCGGATCATGTGATAAGTCATATTTTAAATCTTCTTCTGAATCAACTGGCGCCATCTTACTTACTAACTTAGCATATAAACTAATCATTGTCTGGCCCACCGATCTAACCATTTTTGATCCTAGCTGTGCTCGTACCTAGCGTAGTACTTCTCAACGTCTGAAGTAGACAGTTGTTGGATTTGTTCAACACTTAGTTCAGTGCCTAAATACTGTCTAGTTTTCCACACACAGCCAGAGAGTATAATCTTTCTTTATGGCAGTGGTCTGCTGAGTAGCCTACGGAGTAGTCTGCTTGCTCCTCACACTTTAATAGTTCGTCACAATCCATTTTTAAAACAATAAAAAATAACATAATACTTTTAAAAACCATGAGTTTAACGCTGGTTAATTATGCAGTGCCTATCGTTGGTGTATAGTTTATTCAACCCTTGCAAAATGTTTGTTAGGAATAAAACCGCCCAACATGGGAAAGATAGAAGATTCGCCAAAACTAGTTGCAACCCTATTTTTAGCTTTAAACAACAAAAGATTATTTGATTAAAAGCACATACACAGCCTTCGTATATGATTATTTTAATTATTTTTTTAGTTAATAAAAAAAGATGAGTGAAAAAAATTATCAATACGATTTACCATTCTGCTGTAATTAGCGGTCTTAGTATAGGCTATAGCGTGTTAGCAAAAAACATGTTTAAAATGAGGCCGGCTGACCTAGAAGGTTAGACATTGAGGACGTTGTTAAGGTTATAGTTGTAATCACTGCAGGGATTGCGTCAAAAGACTTTCTTGTTACACAGGGGATTATCCCAGAAAATATTAATACATAGAAAGATTAATCTAGAAAATATTGATTTATAAAAGATGTCTGGATTGGTTCTGATGTGGGAGGGGCTATTGTTTATGCATTGGCCTTCTCCGGCAGCAATTACATGTTTAGTAAATTGCGGTCCGATGAAGAGAGAGATCGTCATAACAAGGCAATGGGAGATTTAGCCAAGTCAAGAGACGCTTATGAGAAAAAGGCGAATTGCTCACTTAGACTTTATTAATAAAAAGTTAAGAGAACAGGGACATGCAGAGCACACATTTACAGACGTTGATGACGCAATGAATGAGTATTTACTCAGTGACAGGAAAGAAGTTTCTAACATCGCCACCGCCAGAACTGTCTGACTTTTATGAACCATCTGAGGAACAGAAGACTGCAGAGATAGTTTTTATTGCAGTTGGAATGACCTCAGTCTATCTTGTCGCTCACTTTCTTGTGTAAAATAAAACACATTTAAAATATGGACAAAATATATTATTCCCCTAAAGGGTATTGGAAAGGAAGACCTGCTATTCAAAAACTGAGTAAAGCTGCTAGAGTGTCTGAATCAGATGCGAAAGACTGCTTTCAAAACAGGCAATTGGCAAATATATCTGCCTGCCCCAAAAAGAATAATAAGGCCTAGATTTGTTAACTCAGTTCCAAATGACACCCACCAAATAGACTTTTGTATCTTCCACATGACAAAGTTAGAAGAAAAAAGTTTAAGTATGCCTGACAGTTTGTTGACATGGCTTCAAGATACAAAGACGCTGAACCTTTAACAGATAAAAGCTCAACTGCTGTGGCTGTGGCTTTACAACAAATATACATCGAGGCCCATTAAAGTATCCTAGGATGATTCAAGTTGATGATGGAAAAGAGTTTAAAGTTCTGTAAACCAACTGTTTTTAAAACATCATGTTACAGTTAAGAGAGGGACCCCAGGCAACCATCGATCACAAGCCCTAGTAGAAAACTTTAATAAGAATCTAGCTGAACGTCTGTTTACCTATCAATATCACAGAGAAATTATGGACAAACGCGTAACACAGAATGGCTTAGGAGATTGCCTGCAGTCTTACGTGCCATGAACAATGAAGAATTTAAAGCAACAGGCCTTAAACCAGTAAACGCAATCAAATTAAAAAATAGCATTACTGAAGATGTGCAGGGGGCTCAAAAACTCCTGCCGTTTGGACTAAAAGTAAGATACTTGTATGCTCCTGGAGAGGCAGAGGGCGATGTTAGAATTAGAGCCACAGACCCTATATGGAGTGTAGACGTATACGAAGTTGAAAGAATTATAAAACAACCCCTCCCGTATATTATTTAAGAGAAACTCTTTCTTCTAAAAGCCTGCCCCTAAAAGATCCTTTGTTCGTGAAGAGTTGCAAGTTGTTCCACCAAACACAGTGAGTTAAAAAAAAAGTATTTGCTAAACTTATAATTTTTTTTTGTTAAACTTTTTTTTTTGGCCTATTTTGGGCTTAACTGATCATGTGTTTGTTTTTCAATGTTCTGTTTAATTGCATGAGTGTCTACCTGTTGTGAAGTAAAAGTCTTTCTTCACTCCTTTTGAAGTTCAATTTTTTGTCGTCTGTAATCCTCACCATCAGCCATAAGCTTCTGAAATTCTTCGTCTGTAATGTTTTCCATCCTGTAATGATTGCTTATTCTTAATCCTAATGAACAAAGTTATTGCTGATGCTAGGGCTACAATGGCAGTGTGCTTTGTAATTTATGAGTTAATTTTTTTTAAAACAGCACTTACAATCATAGACACGGCCCCTAACCCCAACCCGAGACTCCCTAATGCTAAAGAGCTGGCGCCCCAACCCCAGTAGCTAAAACAGCAACACTAGACCCAGCACTTACGCTAGCTACAGCCGATGAGCCAGTAATTACATAAGGAAGAGTATTTAAAGCTTTAGCATATTTCTTTCTGTAGCCCTATACTTATCCAAGTCACTTTCTATTTCCTTTTGAAGTTCAGTTATTTGCTCTAACCTAAACGTTGAACCTCCATTTTTTAATTAAGATTATTTTATTAATTAATCTTATACATATCTTCTTATTAATCCTCTGGCAGCACTTCATCAACAGAGTAAAACGCAATAAAATCAACATACTTAATGAAAATAAAGTCGAGTACTGTTAGTTTGTCTTTGTCAACCATCACAGTAACCTTGTCAGATGATGAAAAGGTGTTTATTTCACTCCGTTTTTAGTAATAATATTAACGAGCCTAAGAGGTCCATCTAAGTTTTCAGACGATAATTGTATTCCCCTTGCTAACACAGTTCTGGCAAACTAGAATTAGACTCCCCAGGGGTAATTAAAAAAACAAAAATCAAAGTAGCAGTGTTAGGCATTGGTGGTTTTGGAATAAATTCTAGGGTTACTGTGTCGTCCCCCACTTCAACTAAGGTCTTCTTTCTGCTCAGCACATATTCACTCTTATATTTATCTATTACAATCTGCTTTTTTCGTTGTGTTCCTGGGACAAGACTAGCAAGAAAGGGACCTGCATTCAAAGCTTTTCTAAAATTGTGTTGTTTTTTTTTTATCAAAGTATACATTGGGCTTCGTAAGTCAAATTTAAAATCCCAGTTAATTTCAGGACGCAAGACCCAGCTATTGTCTTGTTTATAAAGCCTGTATTCATATTTGCCGTAATCAGTTGTTTCTAGATTTCTTATTTGTTCTAGGTAGGATATTGCTGTCGTTTTTGTCTTCAATTTCTGTTCGTTTGTAAACCCTATCATCTGTGTACTCAAATCCATAAACATTTCCTGGCACTCCTATTAGATCAAACTCAGTTGTGTCTGCTAGGTCTTTTAGCTCTACTGCAACGCATTTAGGAGCTAGCTGCGCTTTTGATTCTGGCCCCCTGAGACATTCTTTTTATAATATAAAAATTATAATAAACAAACGTATTGAACTGGGGGTCAGTCCGTAAGCATACCTTTGCGTGCTTAGATTTTTCTAACTGCTTCTTTATTTTGTTTAGCTCATCTTTGTCCCTTATTATATAATTTTCACTTAAACATTCTTCAAAACTATCTTTGTCCTTAGTGTAAAATAATACAACCGATTTTAAACTGCGGATCGAAAGTCTTTTAAGACAGCATTGTATTTTTGAGTTAAGAGCCACACAGAAACTAAGGCGTGGCGCCCACTAAAGGCCAGCTTCGACAGAGCTTTTCTTTTTTAACAATGTCTCGTTCAGCTGAACAGTCATCAATAATAAACAGTGTTTCAGTTCCCTCAAATAGCCTATAGTAATGTTCTAAACAGTCGCTCAGTTTGTCGCTAGGATCAACTAAAAATATTCTCGTCTGCCCAAATAAACTTCCTTTCTTTGTAGGACTTGTTGTGCTTAATGGTTGTGCAGAATATAACAATGTGCTCGTAATGAAACCTGTATATTGTTTGTAACAAATCAAGTACGAAGACAGTTTTCCCACACCCAGTAATCCCGCAGATAAGAGAACAGTGCGGATCTTTTGGCAGAAACTTCAAACTATCCATCTGTTTTAATAGGTTTATTTCTTCTGCATTTTAATAAGCCACGTCTATTAGCCTGTTTTCTTCAATGTTTAACTGGCATCACAAACCATAAAAACATGCATTTTTATTGGGCGTTTCCGTCTGCTTTCTTGTGAATATTTATTTTATACCATCTTGCCCTACTCTTCTCTCACTTCCAAACAATCTGTTGTCAAATGTAGATCTAAAATCTAACCACAGCCCATATTTGGTTATAAGTAGTCTTCGAGTCTTACATCATAAAGGCGAAGTTTTTTACATACTCGATCAACTGCAGGATCTCTTTGCCTACCTCCAGCGAATAACTTTCTTATTTCATCAAAGTGTTGGTGAGGTAAAAGTCCGCGACCCGAATACAACTGATCAGACTTGCCATTTATTGCACAGTCAACTCTCAATTTTGGATTATAAAACGCTTCTGATTCTCTATGAAAAGTAGTTGTTCCTTCAGTAAACAAGAACAAAATTCCTTTTAAAGACTTCACAGACTGATTAGATGTATGTTCCAAAGAGTGTCTCGCTTGTTCTATTTTCTGTAGTGGAGTGTATACTCTTTCATAATAAATAACTGTTTACTTTTATACTGGGTTAAGATTGTTCTAGCCAGTTCAGGGTTAGTAACAACATCAAACTCAAGAGAAATGTCGCTGACAGTGTATTTAGCTAAAGGGTCTTCAGACAGAACGACAGAATCGCTAGGATTAAATGTCAGTTCATAAGTAAGTTTTTCTTTTAGTGCGCCTTGGTAATATGGCATATGCGTCTTTAACAGTTCAAAATCTAGAGGGATGCAGAATCTGTTGCCAAATGCTTCTGCTACTGCCTCATCTTTAACATCATTCTTTCCATCCTACACTTTAAGGCCTGTGCTTGAGGCCGTTTGGGCCTTGTATTCCCTGATAAACTTTCTCTTTTCTTTCTTTTTAGGCAACCATAGATCAGAATAGAGGGCAAAAAATGTCTGCCTCGCTTAGTACAAAGATTTCTCTGCCCTCCAGTTTGATTGCTATATGTTTAACGATTGCCCTGCCCAAATTAGCAACAACGTAGCATTAGGATATGTCGATGTAATATCTATTTTTAATGATAGTTTAGCAGTGCCTGGCATTATAACATCGTCAGCGCCAAGATCAGGGAACTTTACTATTAAAACTTGTCCAGGCTGAACTGTTGATGGAGTATTTACATTAATTACAGTCTGCCTTAATAACTTTTACCCATGGGGTTCCTTCTCTTTTCTGTATGGGTCGAGGTCACAACCGTATGAGTTCATTTTTATAAAACAAAAAAAGAGTATAAATAAAAAATATGGATGAAGATTTTGACCCGATTAATCCTATTGAAGAAGAAGAATGATGAAACAGAACTGGGCCCTTCATTGCAAGAAGAGCTTGAAGGCGCGGTTCTTTACTCCCTAGACAACGTCAAGAACTATTGCGACAGCGAATTCAATCATTCTATAGAAGCATAGGACGAGAGCTACCAGGCGTGCTTGATCCTAAACGATTTTGAGGAAGATGGTGGGCATTTGTATATAAGAACTGGTGCAGGAGGCCGTGTAAAAGCTACATCAACGCAAAACCCAAACAAGTTTTAAAAACTAAGCACAATAAGGCGAAAACTCCCTATTGCTAAGGCAGAACAATTAAACCTTTTAGAGCTTAGAGCCGAAGCCGTTAGTCGTTTACAGAACTTGGGGCAAGAGTTGCCAACACAATCAAAATACAAAACATACCTCTTAAAAGATTTAACACAAGAAGCAGATGAACTAATAGCAGAAATTGAAACGAGTTTAAGTGAGGAGACACAGTTAAAAACAATTGATGATTCTCCATTGCCTATGCGTGAAATCCTGGGGCTTAATGCTGCTCTGTGGACAATAAGGGTGAACTAAACAAACAATTTAGCAAAACTTGGTGAGTTAGATAGAGAGATAGAAGAAGAAAAAAATAAACTCGCTGATGCAGATGATAACAATTTAGGGCAAGAAGAAAAGGCTAGAATACAGCAGAAAATACAAGATTTAATGTTACAAAGGCGGCCAGGTTAGAAGTGCTGTCTACTAACAGAGCGCAGCTAGCATCACAAACAAGCAGAATTAAAGAAACTATAGACAGAATACTTTATGAAAACACTACGCTAGCTGAAAGAATAAGACTCTCTTCAGAGAACAGGGGATTACAATAGTTAGTATATAACAGCTGTTGGGTTTGCTATCTCTACACTCGTTTATGCTTTAAACGGGCAGTGCGCCAACAGGGCCAGTAGCGCCTCCAACACCTCAGCCTGGTAAAAGTTGGATTAGAAAACAATTACATCATCTAGCAAACCTATTAAAGAAGTTAGCTGCCAAAGCGCTTGATGCTTTGCCTGGCATAATAGGCAGTGTTGTTAGTTGGGTTTTGTCTACTATAGGTAAGGTAGCTGGTTATATGGCTGACCATCTGTGGACGTTAGGAGTGCTAGCTGTTGGATTAATTTTTAGTGAAAAAAGTATGGCTAATCCAGTAAAAGTTAAAATAAACCAAGGGCTGTCTTTTTCGCTAGTATGACTGTCAGTGCGAGGCAGATCAACGGGTGAAGTGCTTTCTGGGCTGCTTTCTGGCTGTGGGTCGCTTATAACTGGAATCACTTTCTTCAGGGCTGGGTACTTTTTTTAAAATGGATGGAGCGGGCCTTGTGTTTAAACCTTGATTGTGCCCTAAGTTTTGGTCGTCTCCAGCTATGAGGATTTCATTATTATAATTCTGTATCATGCCATCTGTAGTCTAAGGTCGGAGGGCAGCATGAATAATCCATGGCCTACAACAAAGTCAACCTTTGACCTAGCATGTGCAAGAACGTCTTGATACCTTTGTATGCTGGCAGGCAAATCAACAGCAGAGTTAATAGCATCTTCTAAATTAGCTAGAAATTGGTTTCTGGCATCAAAGCCTGTAGATTGATCAACTATGCTAGACTTAGTCTGTGCTTGTGCTCCTAATAGACACCAAACGTATGTCCGTATGGAGTCATTAAGTCTTTGCACTCCTGGCATTGTTAGGCCTTCACTTTCATCTAAATAAATGTTGCCCAAGCATTAGGAAGTGGTTTGTTCTATGGATTCCAATCGAACTTGTTTGTTTGGTTGAAAAGAGGTGTGGTCAGGCCAGTAGTCATAAGTATATATCTCTTTTGCACCCCACAAATGCAATGTGCCTAAACCCATGATTACGGTCTAACTTTTGTCTAACATCAGTTTGAAGATTAATGTTAAATTCATTGCAGATTCTTTCATATTCATTATTATCCATTGGGCTTTTAAATGGATTAAACGCGTTGTCGTTAGGGAGGGGCACTTGTAGTTCAGTTAGTATTCGTCTGTACTGGTAATAAACATAAAGTATATACTGACCTTACTAAAAGATTAGGATGGTTTAAATGGTTTGCATATGTAACACCACAGCCAGTAGTTGCGCAGTAAACGGCAAAATTTAACTGATTCTGGTAAAACGCCATAGGGCGAGATGACCATGCTGAGGCTCTAGCATCTCTATCAACTATTTATTGGCGGATTTAAATATTTATTAGTAGGTTTACAAGTCTGACTTGGAAACCATATCATTCGTCTACTGCAATGGTTAGTAAACTAAGTCCAAAGATTTGGGGTTATAAAACGCCCTACATTGTAAGTGGCACTTTCGTTATATTTAAAAGGTTCCATTTTTAAAATGGTTTAAAAATAGTATAAAAAAGATGTACATCTATATAACCAAGCAAAACGAGCGTGTGTTTCTTAACATATCCAATTGTCAATTGGCGCAGGAGTTGTAGGATTGCCCTTAAAGAAATTGGTTTTAAAGTTAAAGTGGGTTAACATATCTGAAGGGACTCAAAATAACTGGTCAATATTAGTAAACGAACAGCGGTCAAGTAAGTCATGTAAAAATACCAGAAGGTTATTACAACTTTTGTTCTTTAAAAGAAGTACTTAGCGAATTTGGTATATTGCTAACAATCAACGAAGCAAACCTCAGAATTACTATACATTTCCCACTAGAAGAAAGAAGAGAGTACACTTTCCCTAAAGGCCTGGCTAAAATCTTGGCTTCCACAATAGTGACAGGGCTTATAGATTTAGTGCAAGAGAAGATGCTATCAATTTGAAGGTAATAAACCTGATTTTCTCGTAAACCCAATTTTGTATGTCCATTTACAACAGTTAAAAACAGATGTTTAATTTGTTTAATGGCTATCCATCTACAGTTCTACGAGCACTTCCGTCAATTGAGGCAGGGTTTTGCGATTATCAGTTATACAGGTTTGATGGAAACAGTCCAATTTAAAGAATTAATTGAGGGGCTATAAATTCATTGGATGTAAAAATAACTAATCAAGATGGAAAGCCAGTTAATTGTTCTGATTTATTAATAGTGCTTGAGGTAGAAGAGAATATTAGAAAAGTAGTGAGGGCTCAGTCCTGCGGACGTTAATAGTGCTGTAAACCCTTAATTTTTTATATCCCTGGAAAGAATGTAAATATCTTTTTTTCAAGATCACCAAATCCTATATTTGCGCGGAAACCCCCGTTTTAATGTACTGATTACGTCAATTTTTGCTGTTTTTTGCGTGTTAATTTTGTTTGTGAAAAGGTGTTAATTTTGGCCAAAAGTGACATGAGAAGGACGTGATTTGTATGTGAAAAGGGGGGGTTTTCGTGCAAAATAAGATGGGTGGTCTTGAACATAGATATTTACATTCTCCTCCCTGACATATGAGTACTTTACCCTCACGTGGTAGGTACTTTACCCTGGCATGGTAGATACTTTACTCGGTCATAGTGTGTGCTTTACCCTATGTGTGTACTTCATCCAGCCATGGTTGGCGCTTTACCCGACAAGGTGCGTACTTTACCCTGCCGTGATGGTACTTATCCTGACATGGTAGATACTTTACCCTGTCATGACGTGCACTTTACACTGATATGATAGGTACTTTATCCTGACGTGGTAGGTACTTTACCCTGACATGGCAGGTGCTTTACCCTGACATGGTGAGTACTTTATCTTGTCATGGTGTGTGCTTTACCTTGACATGAAGTCACTTTATCCTGCAGTGTTGAGTGCTTGATCTTCACATGATGTGTACCTTACCATGTCATGTGCGCTTTTTACCTTGGCATGGTAGATACTTTACCCTGCCTTGGTGGGCGCTTTATCCTGACATGGTAGGTACTTCACCCTGACATGGTGGGCACATAGCCCTGACATGGTGGTACATTTTCCTGTAATGGGGGGCGCTTTAAACCCTGACATGGTAGGCACTTTACCCTGCCATGGTGGGCGCTTTACCCTGACGTGGTAGGTACTTTATCCTGACATGATATGATCTTTACCTGACATGATACGTACATTACCTGCTATGGTGTGTGCTTACCCTGGACATGGTAGATACTTATCAATGACATGGTTGGTATGTTTCCCTGCCATGGTAGGTACTTACCCTGATGTGATGGGTACTTCACCCTTCCATGGAGGGTACTTTACCCTCACATGCTAGTACTTCACCCCGCCATGCTGGGCACTTTACCCTGACATGGTCGGTACATTACTCTGACATGGTAGATAACCTCACCCAGTCAGGTGTGTGCTTTACCCTGCCAAGATAGGCACTTTATCCTGCCATGTTGAAGCTTTACCATGGTGATATGGTGGTTACTTTACCCTGGCATGCTAGATGCTTATTCGGTCATGACGTGCGCTTTGCAATGACATAATAGGCACTTTATCCTGCTGTGGTGCGTGCTCTACCCTGACTTGGTGGTACTTTATCCTTCCATGGTGTGCACTTTACCCTGCCGTAGTGGGAACTTTATCCTGCCATTGCTGGCGCTTTCCCCTGACATGGTAGGTGCGTTACCCTGACATGGTAAGACTTTACCCTGACATGGTACGTAATTTAAACCCTGACATGGTGGATACCTTACCCTGACATTGTGGGTACTTTACCCAGAGATGGTAGATACTTTACCAGGTCATGATGTTCGCTTTATCCTGCCATGATAGGCACTTTATCCTGCCATGGTGTGCGCTTTACCCTGACATGATATGGTACGTACTTATCCTGCCATGGTGGGCAATTTACCCTGACATGGTGGCACAATTACCCTGCCATGGTGGGTACTTTAACCTGAAGTTGTGGGTACTTTATCCTGCCATGATGTGTGCTTTATCCAGACATGGTAGGTACTTAACACTGACATGGTGGGTACTTAACCCTGACATGGAGAAACGTTACCCTGACATGGTATGCACGTTATTCTGCCATGGTGTGCGCTTTACCCTGACATTATAGGCACTTTATCCTGTCATGGTGTGCGCTTTATCCTAACATAATGGGTACTTTCTTCTGACATCCTGGAGGATTTATTCTGCCATAGTGGGTACTTTTTCTTGACATGGTTGGCGCTTTACCCTGACATGATACTACTTTACCCTGACATGGAGGGTGTTTTACCCTGACATGGTAGGTACTTTATCCTGACATGGTGGGTACTTTACACTGACATGGTAAGTACTTTACTCTGCCATGATGGGAATTTTAATGACATGGTGGGTACTTAACCATGTTATGGTAGATACTTTACCCGGTCATGGTGTGCACTTTACACTGATATGATAGGCACTTTATCGTGCCATGGTGGGGCGCTTTACCCTGACATGGTGAGTACTTTACTCTGTCATGGTGGGAACTTTATGCTGACATGGTGGGTACTTAATATGCTGACATGGTGGGTACTTAACCTTGTTATTGGTAGATGCTTTGCCCAGTCATGGTGTGCACTTTACCCTGATATGATAGGCACTTTATCCTGTCATTGGGAGGATTTGGCCTGACATGACAGGTACTTTACCCTGACATGGTGGGTACTTACCCTGACATGGCGGGGGCCTGCCATATTGGGTACTTTATCCTGACATGATAAACATCATTTTTTCTGCCATGCTGGGTACTTTACCCTGACATGGTGGTACTTTTTCCTCCCATGGTGTGGTCTTCATCCTGCCATACTGGGTACTTTCTCCTGACATGGTGGGCGCATTACCCTGTCATGGTGGGTAATGTACCCTGACATGATGGGTACTGTACCTTGACATGGTAAGTACTTTACCCTGTCATGGTGTGTACTTTATCGTGCCCTAGTTGGCGCTTTAACCCTGACATGATAGGCACTTTATCCTGCCATAGTGGGCGCTTTAATCTGACATGGTGGGTACTTTACCCTGTCATGGTGTGCGCTTTACCACGACATGGTGGGTACTTTAACCTTACATGGCAGGTACTTATACACTGACGTGAGGGCATTTTACCCGGACACGGTAGGTACTTTACCCTGAACATGGTAGGTACTTTACCCTGACGTAGTGGGTAGTTTACCCTGGCATGGTAGGTACTTTACCCTGACATGGTATGCGCTTTACCCTGACATGATAGTTAATTTATCCTGCCATGGTGGGCGTTTTATCCTGACTGTTTGAGTACTCTATCATCTCATAGTGTTTACTTTATACCGACATGGTAGATACTTTACCTACCATGGTGGGCGTTTTACACTGACATGATTGGTACATTTACCCTGCTATGGTGTACGTTTAACCGATGACATATTAGATATTTAACAATGACATGGTGTGTATTTCCCGTGACATGGTAGGTACTCTACCCTGACATGATGGGTACTTTACCCTGACATGGTGGGTCCTTTACCCTCACATGCTAGGTACTTCATCCCGCCATTCTGGGCGCTTTACCCTGACATGGTTGGTACATTACCTTGACATTGTAGATATTTTACCCTGACATGGTGGACACTTTACCCTCACGCGCTAGGTACTTCATCCCGCCATTCTGGGCGCTTTAACCTGACATGGTTGGTACATTACCTTGACATTGTAGATACTTTACCCTGACATGCTGGATACTTTACCCTGACATGGTGGATACTTTACCCTCATATGGAACTTGCTTTATCTTGCCATGGTGGGCACTTTACCATGCATGGTGCGTACTTTAAACCTGACGTTGTGATTACTTTATCTTGCTATGATGTGTGCTTTCCCTGACATGGTAGATACCTTACGCTGACATGGTGGGTACTTTACCCTGACATGGTAGATACTTTATCCTGATATGGTAGGTACTATATCCTGCCATGGAATGCGCTTTACCCTGACATTGTAGGTGCTTTATCCTGCTATTTTGGCGTTTTACCTTGACATGATGGGTACATTACCATGACATGGTAGATACTTTACCAGGTCATGGTGTGCACTTTACCCTGCCGTGATAGGCAATTTATCCTGCCATGGTGGGTGCTTTACCCTTACATGAAAGGTACTTTATCCTGCCATGGTGGGTGCCCCACCCTGCCATGGTGGGTACTTTACCCTTGCATGGTAGATACTTTACCCAATCATGGTGTTCGCTTTACCCTAAAATGATAGGCACTTTATCCTGTCATGGTGGGCGCTTTACCCTGACGTGATTAGTACTGTATCCTGCCATGGTATGCACTTCACCCTAACATAATGGGTAATTTCTTCTGACATCGTGGGGCTTTACTCTGCCATAGTGGGTACTTTATCCTGACATGGTTAGCACTTTACTCTGACCTGGTACTTCTTTACCCTGATATGGTGGGTTCTTTACACTGACATTGTAAGTACTTTGCTCTGCCATGGTGGGCACTTTATGCTGACATGGTGGGTACTTATCCTTGTTATGGTAGATATGTTACCTGGCTATGGTGTGCACTTTACCCTGATATGATAGGTACTTTATCCTGCCATGGTGGGCGCTTTATTTACCCTGATATGGTGGGTACTTATCCTTGTTATGGTAGATATTTTACCCGGTCATAGTGTGCGCTTTACCCTGATATGATAGGTACTTTATCCTGCCATGGTGGGCGCTTTACCCTGACATGGTGGGTACTTTACCCTGACATGTCAGATACTTCACCCTGTCATGGTGTGCACTTTATCCTGACATGGTGGGTAATTTGTCCTGCAATGGTCAGGGATTTATCCTGCTATGATATATTCTTTACCCTGAAATGGTGGGTACTTTACCCGACATGGGGGGGGGGGGGCTGCCATAGTGGGTACTTTATCCTGACATGAAAAAACATTTTCTGCCATGCTGGGTACTTTACCCTGACATAGTGGTACTTTTTCCTCCCATGGTGTGGTCTTTATCCTGCCATAGTGGGTACTTTCTCCTGACATGGTGGGCGCATTACCCTGACATGATAGGTGCGTTACCTTGACATGGTGGGTACTGTACCCTGACATGGTAGATACTTTACCCTGACATGTGTGTGATTTTATCGTGCCATGGTTAGCGCTTTACACTGACATGATATGCACATTATCCTGCCATTGTGGGCGCTTTAATCTGACATAGTGGGTACTTTACCCTGTCATGGTGTGCGCTTTACCCTGACATGGTGGGTACTTTACACACACATGGTAGTACTGTACCATGACGTGGTGGGTACTGTACCCTTACATGGTGGGTATTTTAAACTGACATGGTAGGTACTTTACCGTGACGTGGTGGGTATTTCACCTTTACATGGTAGGTACTTCACCCTGACATGATAGGTACTTTACCCTGACATGGCGGGTACTTTACCCTGACTTGATAGGTAATTTCAACCTGCCATGGTGTGCGCTTTACCCTGACATGATGGTCAATTTATCCTGCCATGGTGCGTGTTTTATCCTGACAGGGTGAGTTCCCTATCCTCTCATGGTGTTCACTTTACCCCGACATGGTAGATACTTTACCTGCCATGGTGGACTCTTTACCCTGCCATGGTAGATACTTTACCCTGACATGATGGGTTCTTTATCTGACATGATACGTACTTTACTCTGCTATGGTGTGCGCTTAACCGATGACATATTAGATACTTAACAATGACATGGTGTGTATTTTCCCCTGACATGATGGGTACTTTACCCTGACATGGTGGGTACTTTATCCTCACATGCTATGTACTTCATCGCAATATGCTGGGCGCTTTACCCTGACATGGTTGGTACATTACCGCGACATGGTAGATACTTTACCCAGTCATGTGTATGTTTTACCGTGATATGGTGGGTACTTTACCTTGACATGGTGGGTACTTTCCCTGATATGGTACGTACTTTATCCTGCCATGGTGGGCGCTTTACCCTGACATGGTGGGTACTTTACCATGACATGGTGGGTACTTTTCCCTGACGTGGTGGACACTTTATCCTGCCATGATGTGTGTTTACCCTGACATGGTAGGAACTTTACCCTGACATGATGGGAACTTTCATCTGACATGGTAGGTACTTTCCCCTGACATGATGGGTACTTTACCCTGTATGGGGGGTACTTTACCCTCACATGCAAGGTACTTCATCACGCCATGCTGGGCGCTTTACCCTGACATTGTTGGTACATTACTTTGACATAGTGGATACTTTACCCAGTCATGTGTGTGCTTTACACTGATATGATACGTAATTTGTCCTCACATGGTGGTACTTTACCCTGATCTGTTACGTACTTTATTTTGCAATGGATGGGCGCTTTACCCAGGTATGGTGGGTGCTTTATTCTGACGTGGTGGGTACTTTACCCTAATATGGTACGTACTTTATCCTGCCATGGTGGGCGCTTTACCCTGACATGGTGGATACTTTATCCTGCCATGATGTGTGCTTTACCCTGATATGGTAGGTATTTTACTCTGACATGGTAAGTACTTTACCCTGGCATGGTAAGTACGTTACCCTGACATGGTGGGTACTTTATTATCCTGCCATGGTGTGTGCTTTACCCTGGAATGATAGCATTTTATCCTGCCATGGTAGGCGCTTTATCCTGACATGATGGGTACTTTACCCTCTCATGATGCGCACTTTACCCTGACAAGGTGTGTGCTTTTCCTCGACATAATAGGCACTTTATCCTGCCATGGTGTGCGCTTTAGCCTGACAAGGTGTGTGCTTTTCCCTGACATAATAGGCACCTTATCCTGTCATGGTGCGCACTTTACCGTGACATGATAGGTACTTTATCCTGCTGTGGTGGACACTTTATTCTGACATGGTGGGAACGTAACCCTGACATAGTGGGTATTTTACCCTGACATAGTGAGTACTTTACCCTCACGTGGTAGATACTTTATCCTGCCATGGTGGGTACCTCACCCTTACATGGTAGGTACTTTACCCTGACATGGTAAATATTTTACTCAGTCATGGTGTGCGCGCGTTACCCTGACGTGATAAGCACTTTATCCTACCATGGTGGGTACTCCACCCTTACATAGTAGGTACTTTACCCTGACATGGTAAATATTTTACTCAGTCATGGTGTGCGCATTTACCCTGACGTGCTAAGCACTTTATCCTACCATGGTGGGTACTTCACCCTTACATGGTAGGTACTTTACCCTGAGATGGTAGATATTTTACTCAGTCATGGTGTGCGCGTTACCCTGACGTAATAAGCACTTTATCCTTCCATGGTGGGCGCTTTACCCTGACATGGTGGGTACTTTACCCTGACATAGTAGGTACTTTACCCTGACATAGTGATTACTTTACCCTGACGTGGTAGGTACTTTACCCTGCATGGTAGATACTTTACTTGGTCATGGTGTGCACTTTCCCTATGTGTGTACTTCATCCAGCCATGGTTGGCCCTTTACCTGACAAGGTGCTACTTTACCCTGCCGTGATGGTACTTTATCCTGACATGGTGGATACTTTACCCGTCATGGCGTGCACTTTACACTGATATGGTAGGTACTTTATCCTGACGTGGTAGGTACTTTACCCTGACATGGCAGGTGCTTTCCCCTGATATGGTGAGTACTTTATCTTGCCATGGTGTGTGCTTTACCCTGACATGATAGTCACTTTATCCTGCAGGGGTTGAGTGCTTGATCTTGACATGATGTGTACCTTACCCAGTCATGGTGTGCTTTTTACCCTGGCATGGTTGGTACTTTACCCTGCCTTGGTGGCGCTTTACCCTGACATGGTAGGTACTTCACCATGAATGGTGGGCACTTTGCCCTGACATGGTGGGTACATTTTCCTGTCATGGTGGGCCGGGCGCTTTACCTTGACATGGTAGGCACTTTACCCTGTCATGGTGTGCGCTTTACCCTTACGTGGTAGGTACTTTATCCTGACATGATATGATTTTTACCTGACATGATACGTACTTTACCCTGCTATGGCGTGTGCTTACCCTGACATGGTAGATACTTATCAATGACATGGTTGGTATGTTTCCCTGCCATGGTAGGTACTTTACCTGACGTGATGGGTACTTTACCCTTCCATGGAGAGTACTTTACCCTCACATGCTAGGTACTTCATCCCGCCATGCTGGGCACTTTACCCTGACATGGTTGGTACATTACTCTGACATGGTAGATACCTCACCCAGTCATGTGTGTGCTTTACCCTGCCACCATAGGCACTTTATCCTGCCATGTTGAAGCTTTACTATGGGACATGGTGATTACTTTACCCAGGCATGCTAGATGCTTTACTCGGTCATGATGTGCGCTTTACAATGACATGATAGACACTTTATCCTGCTGTGGTGCGTGCTCTACCCTGACTTGGTGGGTACTTTATCCTTCCATGGTGTGCTCTTTACCCTGCCGTAGTGGGAACTTTATCCTGCCATTGCTGGCGCTTTCCCCTGACATGGTAGGTACGTTACCCTGACATGGTAAGACTTTACCCTGACATGGTACGTAATTTACCCTGACATGGTGGATACTTTACCCTGACATTGTGGGTACTTCACCCTGACATGGTAAATTACTTTACCAGGTCATGATGTTCGCTTTACCCTGCCATGATAGGCACTTTATCCTGCCAAAGGTATACGCTTTACCCTGACATGATATGGTACATACTTTATCCTGCCATGGTGGCAATTTACCCTGACATGTGGGCACATTACCCTGCCATGGTGGGTACTTTAACCTGAAGTTGTAGGTACTTTATCCTGCCATGATGTGTGCTTTTCCCGACATGGTAGGTACTTGACACAGACATGGTGGTACCCTGACATGGTAGAAACGTTACCCTGACATGGTATGTACTTTATGCTGCCATGGTGTGCACTTTACCGTGACATTATAGGTACTTTATCCTGCCATGGTGTGCGCTTTACCCTAACATAAGGGTACTTTCTTCTGACATCTGGAGGATTTATTCTGCCACAGTGGGTACTTTTCTTCTCATGGTTGTCGCTTTACCCTGACATGATACTACTTTACCCTGACATGGAGGGTGTTTTACCCTGACATGGTAAGTACTTTATCCTGACATGGTGGGTACTTTACCCTGACATGGTGGGTACTTTGCCCTGACATGGTAAGTACTTTACTCTGCGATGATGGGAGCTTTATGCTGACATGGTGAGTACTTAACCTTGTTATGGTAGATACTTTACCCGGCCATGGTGTGCACTTTTACCCTGACATGTGGGTACTTTACACTGACATGGTAAGTACTTTACTGTGCCATGATGGGAGCTTTATGCTGACATGGTGTGCACTTTACCCTGATATGATAGGCAGTTTATCCTGCCATGGTGGGCGCTTTACCCTGACATGGTGCGTACTTTACTCTGTCATGGTGGGAACTTTATGCTGACATGGTGGGTACTTAATATGCTGACATGGTGGGTACTTCACCTTGTTATGGTAGATACTTTGCCTGGTCATGGTGTGCACTTTACCCTGATATGATAGGCACTTTGTCCTGCCATTGGGAGGGATTTGGCCTGACATGACAGGTACTTTACTTCGACATGATGGGGGCTTTTTCCCGCCATGATAGGTACTTTACCCTGACATGTTGGGTACTTTACCCGACATGGCGGAGGCCTGCCATATTGGGTACTTTATCTTGACATGATAAACATCATTTTCTGCCTTGCTGGGTACTTTACCCTGACATGGTGGTACTTTTTCTCCCATGGTGTGGCCTTTATCCTGTCATAGTGGGTACTTTCTCCTGACATGGTGGGCGCATTATCCTGACATGGTGGGTACTGTACCCTGACATGGTGGGTACTGTACCTTGACATGGTAAGTACTTTACCTAGCATGGTGTGTACTATATCGTGCTGTGGTTGGCGCTTTACCCTGACATGATAGGCACTTTGTCCTGCCATAGTGGGCGCTTTAATCTGACATGGTGGGTTACCTTACCCTGTCATGGTGTGCACTATACTCTGACATGGTGGGTACTTTAACCTGACATGGCAGGTACTTTTACTGACGTGGAGGATGATTTTTCCCGGACATGGTAGGTACTTCACCCTGACATGGTAGGTACTTTACCCTGACGTAGTGGGTAGTTTACCCTGACATGGTAGGTACTTCACCCTGACATGGTCTGTTCTTTACCCTGACATGATAGTCAATTTATCCTGCCATGGTGGGCGTTTTATCCTGACTGGGTAAGTACTCTATCCTCTGATAGTGTTCGCTTTACACCGACATGGTAGATATTTTACCTACCATGGTGGGCGTTTTACACTGACATGATTGGTACTTTACCCTGCTATGGTGTGCGTTTAACCGATGACATATTAGATACGTAACAATGACATTGTGTGTATTTTCCCCTGACATGGTAGGTACTCTACCCTGACATGATGTGTACTTTACCCTGACATGGTGGGTCCTTTACCCTCACACGCTAGGTACTTCATCCCGCCATTCTGGGCGCTTTACCCTCACATGGTTGGTACATTACCTTGACATTGTAGATATTTTACCCTGACATGGTGGATACTTTACCCTGACATGGTGCGTACTTTAGCCTGACATTGAACTTGCTTCATCTTGCCATGGTGGGCACTTTACCATGACATGGTGCGTACTTTAACCTGACGTTGTGATTACTTTATCTTGCTATCATGTGTGCTTTCCCTGACATGGTAGATACCTTACGTTGACATGGTGGGTACTTTACCCTGACATGGTAGGTACTTTATCATGATATGGTAGGTACTATATCCTGCCATGGTATGCGCTTTACCCTGACATTGTAGGTGCTTATCCTGCAATTTTGGGCGTTTTACCTTGACATGATGGGTACATTGCCATGACATGGTAGATACTTTACCAGGTCATGGTGTGCACTTTACCCTGCCGTGATAGGCAATTTATCATGCCATGGTGAGTGCTTTACCCTTACATGAAAGGTACTTTATCCTGCCATGGTGGGTGCCCCACCCTGCCATGGTGGGTACTTTACCCTTGCATGGTAGATACTTTACCCAGTCATGGTGTTCGCTTTACCCTAAAATGATAGGCACTTTATCCTGTCATGGTGGGCGCTTTACCCTGACATGATTAGTACTTAATCCTGCCATGGTATGCACTTCACCCTAACATAATGGGTACTTTCTTCTGACATCGTGGGGGCTTTACTCTGCCATAGTGGGTACTTTATCCTGACATTTTTAGCAATTTACTCTGACCTGGTACTACTTTACCCTGATATGGTGGGTACTTTACACTGACATGGTAAGTACTTTACTCTGTCATGGTGGGCACTTTATGCTGACATGGTGGGTACTTATCCTTGTTATAGTAGATATTTTACCTGGCTATAGGTGTGCGCCTTACTCTGATATGATAGGTACTTTATCCTGCCATGGTGAGCGCTTTATTTACCCTGATATGGTGGGTTATGGAAGATATTTTACCCGGTCGTGGTGTGCGCTTTACCCTGATATGATAGGTACTTTACCCTGACATGGTGGGTACTTTACCCTGACATGTCAGATACTTCACCCTGTCATGGTGTGCACTTTATCCTGACATGGTGGGTACTTTATCCTGCATTGGTCAGGGATTTATCCTGCTATGATATGTTCTTTACCCTGAAATGGTGGGTACTTTACCCGACATGGTGGGGGCCTGCCATAGTGGGTACTTTATCCTGACATGAAAAACATTTTCTGCCATGCTGGGTACTTTACCCTGACATAGTGGTACTTTTTCCTCCCATGGTGTGGTCTTTATCCTGCCATAGTGGGTACTTTCTCCTGACATGATGGGCGCATTACCCTGACATGGCGGGTACTTTACCCTGACTTGATAGGTAATCTCAACCTGCCATGGTGTGCGCGTTACCCTGACATGATGGTCAATTTATCCTGCCATGGTGCGTGTTTTATCCTGACAGGGTGAGTTCCCTATCCTCTCATGGTGTTCACTTTACCCCGACATGGTAGATACTTTACCTGCCATGGTGGACTCTTTACCCTGCCATGGTAGATACTTTACCCTGACATGATGGGTTCTTTATCTGACATGATACGTACTTTACCCTGCTATGGTGTGCGCTTAACCGATGACATATTAGATACTTAAAAATGACATGGTGTTTATTTTTCCCTGACATGATGGGTAATTTACCCTGACATGGTGGGTACTTTATCCTCACATGCTAGGCACTTCATCACGCCATGCTGGGCGCTTTACCCTGACATGGTTGGTACATTAACGCGACATGGTAGATACTTTACCCAGTCATGTGTATGCTTTACCCTGCCATGGTGGGTACTTTACCTTGACATGGTGGGTACTTTTCCCTGATATGGTACGTACTTTATCCTGCCATGGTGGGCCCTTTACCCTGACATGGTGGGTACTTTACCATGACATGGTGGGTACTTTTCCCTGACGTGGTGGACACTTTATCCTGCCATGATGTGTGTTTACCCTGACATGGTAGGAACTTTACCCTGACATGATGGGAACTTTCATCTGACATGGTAGGTACTTTGCCCTGACATGATGGGTACTTTACCCTGACATGGGGGGTACTTTACCCTCACATGCTAGGTACTTTATCCCGCCATGCTGGGCGCTTTACCCTGACATGGGGAGTTCTTTACCCTCACATGCTAGGTACTTCATCACGCCATGCTGGCGCTTTACCTGACATGGTTGGTACATTAACGCGACATGGTGGATACTTTACCCAGTCATGTGTATGCTTTACCCTGCCATGGTGGGTACTTTACCTTGACATGGTGGGTACTTTTCCCTCATATGGTACGTACTTTATCCTGCCATGGTGGGCCCTTTACCCTGACATGGTGGGTACTTTACCCTGACATGGGGGGTACTTTACCCTCACATGCTAGGTACTTTACCCCGCCATGCTGGGCGCTTTACCCTCATTTTGTTGGTACATTACCTTGACATAGTAGATATTTTACCCAGTCATGTGTGTGCTTTACACTGATATGGTACGTACTTTGTCCTCACATGGTGGGTACTTTACCTGATCTGTTACGTACTTTATTTTGCATGGATGGGCGCTTTTCCCAGGTATGGTGGGTGCTTTATTCTGACGTGGTGGGTACTTTACCTGATATGGTACGTACTTTATCCTGCCATGGTGGGCGCTTTACCCTGACATGGTGGATACTTTATCCTGCCATGATGTGTGCTTTACCCTGATATGGTAGGTATTTTACCCTGACATGGTAAGTACTTTACCCTGGCATGGTAAGTACTTTACCCTGACATGGTGGGTACTTTATCCTGCCATGGTGTGTGCTTTACCCTGGAATGATAGGCATTTTATCCTGCCATGGTAGGCGCTTTATCCTGACATGATGGGTACTTTACCCTCTCATGATGCGCACTTTACCCTGACAAGGTGTGTGCTTTTCCTCGACATAATAGGCACTTTATCCTGCCATGGTGTGCGCTTTAGCCTGACAAGGTGTGTGCTTTTCCCTGACATAATAGGCACTTTATCCTGTCATGGTGCGCACTTTACCGTGACATGATAGGTACTTTATCCTGCCGCGGTGGGCGCTTTATTCTGACATGGTGGGAACGTAACCCTGACATAGTGGGTACTTTACCCTGACATAGTGGGTACTTTACCCTCACGTGGTAGATACTTTATCCTGCCATGGTGGGCACCTCACCCTTACATGGTAGGTACTTTACCCTGACATGGTAAATATTTTACTCAGTCATGGTGTTGCGCGTTACCCTGACGTGATAAGCACTTTATCCTCCCATGGTGGGTACTTAACCCTTACATGGTATGTTCTTTACCCTGACATGGTAGATGTTTTGCTCAGTTATGATGTGCGTGTTACCTGACGTAATAAGCACTTTATCCTACCATGGTGGGCGCTTTACCCTGACATGGTGGGTACTTTACCCTGACATAGTAGGTACTTTACCCTGACATAGTGAGTACTTTGCCCTGACGTGGTAGGTACTTTACCCTAACATGATAGATACGTTACTCGGTCATGGTGTGCGCTTTACCCTATGTGTGCACTTCATCCAGCCATGGTTGGCGCTTTACTCTGACAAGGTGCGTACTTTATCTTGCCGTGATGGGTACTTTATCTGACATGGTAGATACTTTACCTGCCATGGTGTGCACTTTACCCTGATATGGTAGGTACTTTATCCTGACGTGGTAGGTACTTTACCCTGACATGGCAGGTGCTTTACCCTGACATGGTGAGTACTTTATCTTGGCATGGTGTGTGCTTTACCCTGACATGATAGTCACTTTATCCTGCAGTGTTGAGTGCTTGATCTTGACATGATGTGTACCTTACCCTGTCATGGTGTGCTCTTTACCCTGGCATGGTAGATACTTTACCCTGCCTTGGTGGGTGCTTTATCCTGACATGGTAGGTACCTTACCCTGTCATGGTGTGCTCTTTACCCTGGCATGGTAGATACTTTACCTGCCTTGGTGGGTGCTTTATCCTGACATGGTAGGTACTTTACCCTG
Source organism: Conus ventricosus (assembly GCA_018398815.1). Taxonomy (NCBI): domain Eukaryota; kingdom Metazoa; phylum Mollusca; class Gastropoda; order Neogastropoda; family Conidae; genus Conus; species Conus ventricosus. The sequence continues at coordinate 1,009 of JAFLJL010015967.1, read as the reverse complement.
TCATGGTGTGCATTTTACCCTGCATGGTAGATACTTTACCCTGCCTTGGTGGGTGCTTTATCCTGATATGGTAGGTACCTTACCCTGTCATGGTGTGCTCTTTACCCTGGCATGGTAGATACTTTACCCTGCCTTGGTGGGTGCTTTATCCTGACATGGTAGGTACTTTACCCTGTCATGGTGTGCCTTTTACCCTGGCATGGTAGATACTTTACCCTGCCTTGGTGGGTGCTTTATCCTGACATGGTAGGTACTTTACCCTGTCATGGTGTGCTCTTTACCCTGGCATGGTAGATACTTTACCCTGCCTTGGTGGGTGCTTTATCCTGACATGGTAGGTACTTTACCCTGTCATGGTGTGCTTTTTACCTGGCATGGTAGATACTTTACCCTGCCTTGGTGGGCGCTTTATCCTGACATGATAGGTACTTTACCCTGACGTGGTAGGTACTTTACCCTGACATGGCAGGTGCTTTACCCTGACATGGTGGGTACTTTATCTTGCCATGGTGGTGTGCTTTACCCTGTCATGGTGTGCTTTTTACCCTGGCATGGTAGATACTTACCCTGCCTTGGTTTGGGCGCTTTATCCTGACATGGTAGGTACTTTACCCTAACATGGTGGGAACTTTACCTTGCCATGGTGGGCACTTTACCCTGACGTGGTGGTTACTTTACCCTGCAATGATTGGCGCTATGCCCTGACATGATAGGCACTTTACCCTACCATGGTGGGCGCTGTACCTTGACATGGTGGCTACTTTACCCTACCATGGAGTCACTTTACCCTGACAAGGTGGGTGCTTTACCTGACATGATAGGTACTTTACCCTACCATGGTGGGCGCTGTACCCTGACATGGTGAGCGTTTTACCCAGACATCATACGAACATCACACTCAGATGAAGGTTTATCACTTGTCTGTGTTTCAATGTCTGGACAAAGGATTGGTAAGTAAGGCAGTTGAGTTTTACTCTTTCCTTCTTGCTGTGACAGATTTAACGATTGT
>JAFLJL010015965.1:12500-15197 GCA_018398815.1 Conus ventricosus | reverse complement strand
GACACTCTCACACACGATCATTGTGTCTACACTTCCACTGCGACACTCTCACACACGATCATTGTGTACACTTCCACTGCGACATCTCACACACGATCATTGTGTCTACACTTCCACTGCGACACTCTCACACACGATCATTGTCTACACTTCCACTGCGACACTCTCACACACGATCATTGTTTTACACTTCCACTGCGACACTCTCACACACGATCACTGTCTACACTTCCACTGGGGACACCTCACCCCCGATCATTGTCTACACTTCCACTGCGACACTCTCACACACGATCATTGTCTACACTTCCACTGGGGACACTCTCACACACGATCATTGTGTCTACACTTCCACTGCGACACTCTCACACACGATCATTGTCTACACTTCCACTGCGACACTCTCACACACGATCATTGTGTCTACACTTCCACTGCGACCTCTCACACACGATCATTGTCTACACTTCCACTGCGACACTCTCACACACGATCATTGTCTACACTTCCACTGCGACACTTTCACGCACGATCATTCTGTCTACACTTCCACTGCGACAGTCTCACACACGATCAGTTTGTCTACACTTCCACTGCGACACTCTCACACACGATCATTGTGTCTACACTTCCACTGCGACACTCTCACACACGATCATTGTCTGCACTTCCACTGCGACACTCTCACACACGATCATTGTCTACACTTCCACTGCGACACTCTCACACACGATCAGTTTGTCTACACTTCCACTGCGACACTCTCACACACGATCATTGTGTCTACACTTCCACTGCGACATTTCTCACACACGATCAGTTTGTCTACACTTCCACTGCGACACTCACACACGATCAGTTTGTCTACACTTCCACTGCGACACTCTCACACACGATCATTGTGTCTACACTTCCACTGCGACACTCTCACACACGATCATTGTCTACACTTCCACTGCGACACTCTCACACACGATCAGTGTCTACACTTCCACTGCGACACTCTCACCCCACGATCATTGTCTCCACTTCCACTGCGACACACTCACACACGATCATTGTCTCCACTTCCACTGCGAAACTCTCACACACGATCATTGTCTACACTTCCACTGCGACACTCACACACACGATCATTGTGTCTACACTTCCACTGCGACACTCTCACACACGATCATTGTCTACACTTCCACTGCGACACTCTCACACACGATCATTGTCTACACTTCCACTGCGACACTCTCACCACGATCATTGTCTACACTTCCACTGCGACACTCTCACACACGATCATTGTCTACACTTCCACTGCGACACTCTCACACACGATCACTGTCTACACTTCCACTGCGACACTCTCACACACGCGCTCCATTACAGGGAAACGCAGACAGCGAGGGCGTGGGATGGCCACCACCCTTTGGGGCCTCAATCAAGAGTGACCATTTAAGGTGCAGACAAAGAACGTAATAGTCAGAAAAGAGGTTCCTTTATGGAGTCTTCCCCTGCACACCACTGATCTTGTTTGTACTGAAGATAACGAGCACGTTCACGGAAGGGGGGCGGAATTCAATTGCCTTGTTTACCACCCAGTCTCCCCCCCTCCCTCTTCCCCATCCTCTATCGTTTCCCCCCAGCCTTCAAGGTCGCCAGTTCCAACCACTCGCGTTAGAAACCTCTTCCTCTATCGTTTCCCCCAGCCTTCAAGGTCGCCATTTCCCAAACCCACTCGCGGTTAGAAACCTCTTCCTCTATCGTTTCCCCCCAGCCTTCAAGGTCCCCAGTTCCAACCTCGCGGTTAGAAACCTCTTCCTCTATCGTTTCCCCCAGCCTTCAAGGTCGCCAGTTCCAACCACTCGCGGTTAGAACCTCTTCCTCTATCGTTTCCCCCAGCCTTCAAGGTCGCCATTTCCCAAACCCACTCGCGGTTAGAACCTCTTCCTCTATCGTTTCCCCCCAGCCTTCAAGGTCGCCATTTCCCAACCACTCGCGGTTAGAAACTTCTTCCTCTATCGTTTCCCCCCAGCCTTCAAGGTCGCCAGTTCCAACCACTCGCGGTTAGAAACCTCTTCCTCTATCGTTTCCCCCAGCCTTCAAGGTCGCCAGTTCCAACCACTCGCGGTTAGAAACTCTTCCTCTATCGTTTCCCCCAGCCTTCAAGGTCGCCAGTTCCAACCACTCGCGGTTAGAAACCTCTTCCTCTATCGTTTTCCCCCCAGCCTTCAAGGTCGCCAGTTCCAACCACTCGCGGTTAGAAACCTCTTCCTCTATCGTTTCCCCCAGCCTTCAAGGTCGCCAGTTCCAACCACTCGCGGTTGGGAAACCTCTTCCTCTTTCGTTTCCCCCCAGCCTTCAAGGTCGCAGTTCCAACCACTCGCGGTTAGAAACCTCTTCCTCTATCGTTTCCCCCAGCCTTCAAGGTCGCCAGTTCCAACCACTCGCGGTTAGAAACCTCTTCCTCTATCGTTTCCCCCAGCCTTCAAGGTCGCCAGTTCCAACCACTCGCGGTTAGAAACCTCTTCCTCTATCGTTTCCCCCAGCCTTCAAGGTCGCCAGTTCCAACCACTCGCGGTTAGAAACCTCTTCCTCTATCGTTTCCCCCAGCCTTCAAGGTCGCCAGTTCCAACCACTCGCGGTTAGAAACCTCTTCCTCTATCGTTCCCCCCAGCCTTCAAGGTCGCCAGTTCCAACCACTCG
>JAFLJL010015965.1:0-10000 GCA_018398815.1 Conus ventricosus | reverse complement strand
GTGTGGAGAGAGGGGACGGGGTATTCGTACGCAAAGGATTACCTCCCTTCCCCCCCCCCCCCCCCCCACCCCCCCCCCCCCCCCCCCCCATCCCCTCCCCGAATAAATCATCAAAAAAAGACAACAAGAAAAAACAAAATAAAACAAAAAGAGGAAAACAAAAACCGGAACACTCTAGCCAAATCTTTTCTCATTTTGCTTTAGAATATGTGAGTTATAACACAGTCAATATTTCATTTACACTTCATGCACAGTCAAATTTAACAGTTACATGTTAGGTTTTGTCATGCACATGCAGACTACCTTCAGAATTTTCCATCCCCGAACACATCCCTGCTTTCCGGTTTACATCAGGAAATTTGTGTGTGCCTTGTCGGCAAAAAATGGCCGTTTACCCTTTCCCCCCCCCCCCCCCCCCCCCCCCCCCAACCCCCCAAACCCCCTGGCGGAGCAGCGAAACCCCTCTCTGACGCCGCGGCAGGGCAATGGGGTACAAGCGGGGTAGGGGGTTGTTTTTCCCTTTGCCCCCCTTTGGGCCCACGCGTCGAAACCCCCTTCTTCCTTTCCACAACGTGGAAAACTGGACATAGATGTACTCTCCCCTTTTCCCCTTTCCCCTTCTCTCTTCTCCTCCTCACTCTGTTTCTTTTTCTCTCTTTTTTCTCTTTCTCCCTCCCTCCCTCCCTTTTTCTTTTGGTCTGTCTTTTCTCTCTCTGAAAAGACGTGTGCGACCCTGTGTGTGTGTGTGTGTTTTGGGGGGTGTGTGTGTGTGTGTGTGTGTGTGTGCGTGTGTGGGGTGTGTGGGGTTTTACGCGCCGCGCTTGTAACAGTTGTGCATGTGTTTTGTGTGTGATGTATGAGATGGAGAAAGAGAGAGGGGAGAGAGAGGGAACAAAGGGGAGAGAGAGAGAGAGTGAGAGGGGAGAGGGAGAGGAGACAGACAGAAACCCAAGAGGGTCAGGGGAAAAGGAGTGAGGAGAGGTGAGGGAGAGATTTTTCTTTACCACAGACAGTCAGCCCCGACCGGAGTAAGAAAAAAGAGCGATCCAGGTAAAGGGGGCGGAAGCACTTTGGAGTACGGGGAGGGAAGGGGGGAAAGGGGGGGGGGGGGGGGGGGGGCTAGCGGGGAAGAGGGGGGGGTGGTGGGGGGAAAAGAAGAGGGGGGGGAAATATGTAGTTGGGGGGGGGGGGGGGGGAGGGGGGGGAGGCTGGGGGGGGGGGGGGGGGGGGGGGGGGTGGGGGGGCGAGCCCTTTCAAAGTGTCTTTTTGGGGGATGGGTCCCGGCCAGCCGTTGGCTTTGGAGGCCCGGGTCTTGTCTTTAAAACCGCCCCCGGGGGAGGATGGGCGTCAGGGGGCGGCGTGGGGTTAGCCCCTAGTCTGGCTGGCGCACTTCGGGATGGGGATTAGGGCTGGTGATAGTTTAAAGGCAGCTTTTCTGGCATGTGTGAGGGGATCTGAAGGGGGAGGGGGGGGGGGGGAGGAGGGGGAGGAGGGGGAAAAAAGAGGAGACGGGAGAGAGAGGGAGAGAAAAAGAGAGAAAAGAAAAGAGAAAAGGGGTTGAAAAAGGGGGGTTCGCAAGGGGAGGAGGAGGAGGAGGAGGCCCAACAGTGTGTGTGGGGGTGTGGTGTGTGTGTTTTTAGTGTGGGGGTTTTTGTGTTTGCATCTCCCCCCCAATCATGGCAGTGTGTCATTTTGGTCAGTAAAAACCTATTTTTAATCTGAAAAAAAAATTGGTTTCGTCGTCAGTCAGTTTTGCGCGCGTTGTGTGTTTTGTGGTGTGTTGTGTGTGTGTGTGTGTGTGTGTGTGTGTGGGTGTGTGTGTGTGTGTTGTGTGTGGGGTTATTTCCGGTCACGGAACGAGAAAAATTTTAACGAAGTTGGGAAAAAATTTGCAACAGTTTGAAAAAACAATTTGCTTTTCGATTTTTAAAAATTTTTTGTAAAAAACATATCCAAAATCGAGAAAAAAGAGTTTCCCGGGAAGTTTGCATTTAAAAAAAAAAAAAAAAAAAAATTTTGGGTTTTTTTAATTTTTTTAAAGATCGGGCTTCGGCGGGGGTTTTGTTAGGCCCAAAATTTGGCACCTTTTTTTGGGGAAGGAGTTTCGGGGCAAACCCCCCCCCCCAATAGGGGTGTTTGTGGTTGGGTTTTGGTTTTTGTTGGGGAGGTCCCCCCCCCCCCCCCGGTTCGGGGTATTTTTCCCGGCAAACGGTTTTTTTCCTTTATTTTCCCCCCCCCCCCCTCCCCCCCCCCCCCCCCCCCCCCCCCCCCCCCCCCCCCCCCATTTTTTTTTCCCCCCCCCCCCCCCCCCCCCCCCCCCCCCCCCCCCCCCCCCCCCCCCCCCCCCCCCCCCCCCCCCAAATCCCCTCCCCAAATAAAATCATAAAAAAAAAGACAACAAAAAAAACCCAAAATTTTAAAAAAAAAAGGGGAAAAAACAAAATTACCCGGAAAAAATTTTGCCCAAATCTTTTCTATTTTGTTTTAGAATATGTGAGTAAAAACCCACAGTAAATTATTTTTTTTCCACTTCATCCCACAGTAAATTTTTTAACAGTTACTTGTTAGGTTTTGTCATGCACTTCAGACTCCCCTATCAAAATTTTTCCACCCCCCAAAACCCACATCCATGAACGGTTTACTTCGGAATTTTAAAAAGGTCCCCAAGATCGGGCCCAAAATTACCCCAATATCATCCAATAAACTCTTGCGTTTTAAAAAAGTTCGGCGATTTATAAAAAACTCAACCCTTTGCATTCACAACATGCCAAGAGCACCCCGGGCCCAATGCTTTCTGCATGTACAAACTTTGACCTGCAGTCTGTTTTGCAGTTACATGGGCACAAATCAAAAGGGGGGAAAATTTTGGTGCTGGTGGAGGTCTGTTGTCCTTGTTCCCGAACCCGTCCAGGGGGTGATTGCCACCCCCAAGCTGAGGATAAAGGTTTTGGGGTTTTGTAGCTGGATCCTTTTCCGGGAAAGTAGATTTTACATAGCATCATGACTTTCGTTTAAAAAATTGATGCAAGTTGTATATTAATCTGAGAGTTTTTTTCCATTTAGTAAATTCAAAAATTAAAGCTTATTCTTTTGAGTATTGCATACAATAAAGGGTTTGAAAACTGTGCCTAAAGAGCTGTACAAATAAGAAAACGCATTTTTTAATAAAAATTGCTTTTTTAAAATGCTGAAAAAAGAGTTTTAAAAAAAAATCAAAAAACCACTGTTATTGGAGGGTTTTATAATAACATTTATATATTTGTTTTTTTTTTTTTTTTGAAAAATGAGGAGGGTTGTAAATTTTTTTCAGACAGAAAAAGCAGGCTGTTTCTTGTCATTTTGATTTTGTCATTTAAAATCAACAAACAACCCCTGGGTTTTTGGACCGGGGCTGTAATATAAAATTCATAGTAATCAATAAACATCTGAAAAAACTCGGCGGGAAATTTAATGCATGAAAAATTTTTTAAAAAAGGGGCTTTAATGAAAACAATTTTAAAATAAATAAATAGGGTTTTTAATTTAAAAAAGGGTTTTTAATTTTAAACCCTGTACTTGCGTAGGAAACGTAGGTGTGGTTTTTGCGCACTGGGGGTGGGGGGGGAAGGGGTTTTTTGGGACCTGGTTTGCTTTTGAAAAAAGGGTTTGGGGTTTTTCGCCTTCTACAAAAGGATGGTAGCAAAGGGTGTCTAGAGGGGAAACCGGTGGTTTTTTGTACAAAGAGCCCAGTGTTTTCTCCCCTTTCAGAAATGACTGTGTCAGGTTTTTGACCCTTTAGTCCCAAAAAGAAAATGCTTGCACCCATAAAGATGGGGTCATCCATTTTTTTGGGACAGGAATTGTTTACCAATTCCATACGACGGGAGGTTGTTCACACCCGTTGATATTTTTGCGGAAAATGGTAAGGCTTTCACAAATCTTTTGGCTTCAAAATGTTCCCATTGTTGGATATGCCACATTGGGCTGCTTTTTTCCCACTTGTTTTTCGCCTGAAAACACAGCCTTATCTGAAGGTTTGACATGAAAACAAAAAAAGGGACAAAAAAAGTCTGTGTCCCTCCCCAATAAACCCCATGTTTTTTTTGATGGTAAAACCCAACCTTCAGGGCTGTCTTCACTTCAAAGGGTCTGCATCCCCCTTGGGAATGTACGGGGCGACATCCTAGTTTTCCGTTTTCTCCCCTAGCAGGATAAAAAAAAGGGCCTGTTTGTTATTTTGGTTTGGGGAAAAAAAGGTGTTTCTTCTTTCAAAAATGCGTGGATTGTGAAAGTCACGCACTTTTTTGGGCCTGTACCTCCAGATCCCCGAAGGTGACAGTGTTTTTTGTAGATGGCTCAAATTTTACCCTGTAAAATTTCAAAGAGGGCCCTTCTGTACGGGCCCTGAGGCTTTCTCTGAATAAAACTTGAAAATGCGTCCGAATTTGAAACCCTTCTTCCAGGACAGCTATGCAGCATTTAAACCCCACCATTTGGGCACATTTCCGTGCCGTCTTTCTCGTGTTGTTTTGAACTGTCTTCTTCAGTGAGGGGAAAACAGCCCAAAAAATTTTGGATTTGGTGGCTTCTCGCAAATTTCCTGTTGAATCAAACAGAGGGGCCCGGTTTGGGTTGGTGTTTTTTTCCCAAAATTAAAAGATAGAACTGATCTCGAAGTCCTCATTTCTGACTGTTCATTGCTGCTGTTACTAATCGCTGGAAAACGCAGCTGAGGATTACTGGGGGAAAGTAAATCGTCAATTCGAAACAAATTTTTTGAGATAAATCGAAATCACTTGTTTTTTCCCTTTTTGAATTTGAAATAAAGTCCCCTTTTTTCTAATGTCTTGGATGATGGCCTTCCTGTTTCTTTTGCAGAATCAGCATTCACTGAAGGATCAGCTCCCCACCCCTGTGCAGATATTCCGAAACGTTTGGATCAGGGCTAGAAAAGGTTTTGGGTGAAGGAAACCAAAAACCAGCCCTCATGTTTTGTGGGTTTTTTCTTTTCCTTTGATCATTTGATTTCTGTTTGCTGACCCCACTGGGGGAAAAACTCCATCCTGTGACTTCCTGATGGCATTTTTCATATCTGCACATGCTGGCATTGACAAAAGCCACTGTGCACGCTGTGACTCCCTCCATGCCTCTCCCCCGGTTTAGCCCCCAAAAGAACCCTTTACACCCTCATGGGGGAGCTGTTCAATCGCCCAGGTCAGTAGGGTAAACCGCCCAATAACGGTCACTTCTTCTGATGGAAAATGATGTCCTTTCAAGAAGTCCTGTTAAAAGTCAGGGTGTTGTTGCTGGGCTGTTGCATGTCTTGGTTTAAGGGAGATGTACACTGACTTGGGGGTTTTTCAGGTTATGGCCGTAGCTGAAGGTAAGGTAGCATTTTTGCAGTGCCCTTTAAGATGATGCAGCCCCGTTTTTTTTTTTTTCCCGTTCTTTCAGCTCTCAAAAAACGCCGAAAAGGGCGTCAACCTTTTCCTTTTATTGGGAGCAAAAGGCCAGGAAGTGCGACTTTTTTCAGTTCATTTTTTGTCTTGGGAACCCCTTTTTTTTTGTAGTCTCTGTAGTTCAGGGGTAGGTTTTTTTAAGTTTTCAGCTTAAAAGGTTTTTGGGCCTTTACCCCGTTCATACAAAAGGGAGCCCAACTTAAAATTTCATTGTCTCCCCTTTCAACTTCTGCTTCCTCCTTGTAAAGTTTACGTTTTTTCTCCAGGGTTTGTTGAAAGTCATGGACGCAATAATGGCATTCAAAAACAGGGATTTTCCCCGAAAGAAAAAGGGCCCCCGAACAGCTCTGGCCACTACTTTTTGTCAGCATTGAATGATGGCATTTGGGGCAAATGCCCTTCCAGTAGTTGCTGGGGGGCCAGACCTGCCAAACGACGTCCCAAAGGAACCCGGAAGCTATCTCTGGTGAAAGCCGCCCAGTCGAAGGGGCAATGGAGCGAAGTGGGCTGTAAACTGTTTCATTGGAGGGCAAAAAATCCCGGCCTTCCAAAAAAGAGTTGGGGTGATCTTAAAGGGTGACCCCAAAAGGGGAAAAAATTAATTTGGGATTTTTTGCCAATTTCTGACAAGAAAGTGCAGGTTTTTAAAAAACGCGCTCTGTCGGGGGGGTCCATGTCAATTTATGGGAGGGAAAGTGAAGCAGCTTTGCCTGGATAGGGTGGCCATCACAGGACAGTTGAAAGGTTCCCGACCAGCCTGGTCTTGGGAGAGCGAAGAGGGCCACGAAATTTTTCCCCAGAAGTCAAAAAAGGCATTGGCAGAGTTTTGGTTGCTTTGAAGGGGAAAACCATAATCCAAAAATTTTAAAAAAGAGTTTTTACGAACTTTAAAAGTTTGACTGGAATCCTTCCGATTTTTTTCACCAGTCAGCTGTTGCCCCGTTACATCTCGTTTGATGGACCCGCCAATTCTAAGGGCAGGGGGGACAGGAGCAAAAACATTCCCTTTCCATGGAATGTTCCCGTTCCATCTGGGGTTTGGGGGAAAGTTGTGATCTACATTATCAGCCAAATTGCACAAAAGGGTTGCTGGAGGGGGCAACCCTTTTATGCCCCCTTTCCTTTGGGTCGTTTCAGGGGGATGTTCATATTTCCCTTGGGCCTTTTGAATAAGATGAAAAAAATCCCTTTTGCCCTTAAAAGGTCAACTTTGATACTTTTTAGCCAGAGAGGGGGAATTTAATCTCAACTCCAAGACCCAACTGCAGTGGTGCCCTCAAGAATTTTTGGGCTTACTTGGGTTGGACCCAGGAAACCTGGGCCCAAATTTACAGCAATCTTAAGTTTGGGACCCTTTTTTTTCATGAAACAAAGTACTTAGGAGCAATGTGAGGGAGGGAAGGGAAATTTTAAGTTTTTTTCCCGGTTAGCGAAATCAAAAATTTTTCTGGTAGTCCTCTTTTGATGTATCCATAGCCTTTATGTCCGAGAGAAGGGTAGTGCAGCTGTTTTGATTATACGAAAATTTTTTTCTTTCACTATCTTTCTCTATTTCTTTGGAAAAGTCCCTTTAGAATTTTTTCAGCGTTTATTTTGAAAGCCCTTTTTTTTACAGCCCCAAAAAAACGAATTGCAAAAAATTCTGGGGTTGCTGTTCCTTTGTTTGTTTATATTTTGTGGTTGCCCCCCCAAGGAAAAACAATTTTGTTTATAGTCAAATGGCTTGTCAAAGTGCTGGGGCAAATTTTGGGGCGAAAAACATGGGTGATTGTTCTGCCGAAACATCCTTTTTGCCCTTTTGGTCAGTTTGATTGCTTTTTTGTTTGTTTGTCCGTCGGGCATTTTTTTGGTTTAAATTTTGTCCGACATAAAAAGTGTAGGGTTTTTGTTTTCTTGGCACATGCCCCTTCCCAAGCCCCCGTAGCCCCTTTTTTTGATTGGATACAAATTTTACTGTGTTACAAAAACCCTCATGCAGAAGTTTTCCCATAAGTGCAGGATTCATCCCCGTTACAAATGAAAAAGGGAAAGAAGGAATAAAAAATTTGGGACAATATTTCACCACACACACCACACACACACCCACACACAAACACACAAAACCCCACACAATCAAATCCCCATTATTTATGATAAAAAGATTAAAAAAAAAAAAAAAACCCGTTACGTTTGGGTCACCCTTTTGGGACCAAGGCCAAAATTTTATCTCTCTCTCTCTCCTGTCCCCGACAAAAAACGCGCCCACGTAAGCATTTTCCGGGCGCACGCCGCGCAAAAACCAACAACAAACAAACAACACACACACACAACACAAAACACACAACCCCACACACACCCCATACACACACACACCTTCCCCTGTCGCTCATAAACAAAATTATCAATTATTGGGCTAGAAGAGTTCACCATAAAAAAATTATTGCCTCAGACAAAAAAAACCCAGTACTAATGCTTTCCCCTTTTTCCTTCATGTTACTTTTTGTCACTGCTTTAAATTTGCATCAAATTCAATTTACATGCACTTGTTTTTTTGGGGGGGTTTTTTACCAAAATACCACTTTTACATACCTAAAGGGTGAGTAGCAGACGGGCTCTTCCCCCAAATTTTACGTTTCCAAAGCAAAAATGCGTTTTTGCGTTTGCGGAATCGAGAATTTTGTACCACGGGGGGAGACCCCCGGGGCGCTGAAATTGTACGGCTTAAATACTGGCGCTAAAAAATTCGTCTTTTTCAAAAAAAAATAAAAGTTTATTTAATTTTTTAAAAAATTTTCCCGGGGTTTGATTTTTTTCGATTTTGGATATGATTTTACCGAAGATTTATGAACCCCCCCCTGCAAGAGGTTTCAAAAAATGTTGCAATTTTTTCCCTTTTGAAAAACCCTTCCTTTACTGGACTATGTGTGTGTGTTTTGCGCGCGGTTTGGGTTTGGGATGCGTGTATGCGGCATTGCTTTGAGTGCCAAAAAGTGTGGTGCGTGTTTTGCATGTGGGGTGCGCGCGTTCGGGGCGTGCGTTGTGAGCGTGTGTGTGTTTTGGGGTGTGTGTGTGTGTGTGTGGTGTGTGTGTGTGTTTTGTGTGTTTTTGCGTGGGGTGTGGGGGTGCGTGCGTGCGTTGTTTGTGGTAAGTTGCGTTTAACTCTTTAAAAAACATGTTTACAAGAATGCGGTTTTTTTAAAATTTTACTACACATGTTTTGCTGCCATAACACATGTCAACATTTGTGTTGGCTTCTTTTTTTTTATATTTCCTTTTTTCCAGATAGCAATTTACAAAGTAAATCATGGAAAAGTTGGTTCTTTTTCCCCACCCCAAAAACCATGGTAATTTCCCTTTTTGGTGCAAAACCAAAAAAACACCCCAAACAAACCCCTTGGAATCCTTAAATTTGGGGTTTAAAACCAAAAAAAACACCCCAAAATCCCTTGTTTAAACCTTATTGGTTTCAAAAACCAAAAAAAACACCAAAAACATCCATTGTAATCCTTATTGGTGCAAAAACCAAAAAAACACCCACAAATCCATTGTAATCCTTACTTGGTGTAAAACAAAAACCACCCCAAAAAATCCTTTGTAATCCCTTTCTTGGTTTTAAAAACAAAAACAAGCCAAACCAAAAAAAGACTCAGCAATAAATTAAGGGCTTGCATATTTTTCCAAACATGTTGGTTTAAGCTGTTCTTGGGGAAAAAAAAATCCCCACGATGGGCTTTTAAATTCTATCACATTCCCACGATGTTATAACTTCTATCCAAAATGCTACCCTTGATTATAAATTCTTTTACATGCCACGATGATTATAATTCTATCAATGGGCCCACGATGACTATAAAAACTTTTACATGCCTTGATGGTTATAACTTCTATCCAAAAGGGTTCCCATGATTATAACTTCTATACATGCCCACGATGATTTTTAACTTTTTTTCGATTCCTTAGCAGAAAGGGGGAAAAACAGAAGGGATCTACTGTGCAGACAAACCAAAATCTCAATCCCCAAACATGTTTTGCCCTTCCCCGGGAAATAAAATCCCCGTTCCCTTTTGTGTTCTCAATCTTTAGTGTTCAGACCTTTGCCCCCTCGAACCACACACACCACACACCCACACCACACACACACCCCACACCACACACCACACAAACCCAAAGGCGCGCGCGCGCGCGCGCACACGCACACATACACACAATGCGCTCGTAAAGGATCAATCTACATCAATCATCTTCATCCACCTCTGTCCCTCCTTTTCCCTCTTTCCTTCATTTCAAGAAGATATGAAAGTCTGAAGAAGGATGAGGAAGGAGGAAGATAGATAGATAGATAGAGAGAGAGAGAGAGAGAGAGAGAGAGAGAGAAGAGAGAGAGAGAGAGAGAGAGGAGAGAGATCAACTCAACTCAACTCAAATAGTTTAATTGCAAAAGGCCACCGACCAATCTGCAATGAGGTCAAGAACAAAAGTAGAACACACACGCGCTCGGCGCATATACTGAAAATTATGAAAGAAAATATTTGCATAACAAAACGTTCTTCCAGAAATTACTCTGGCATTTGTGTGTTAACTGA
>JAFLJL010015964.1:45087-48234 GCA_018398815.1 Conus ventricosus | reverse complement strand
GGTGGTTTTGTATTGAACGTGCTTACTTTACAACAAATTCAGTCGCCCGCGCGCGCGCGCGTGCGTGAGTGTGTGTGTATGTGTGTGTGTGTGTGTGTGTGTATGTGTGTGTGTGTGTGTGTGTGTGTGTGTGTGTGTGTGTGCGTGTGTGTGTGTGTGTGTGTGTGCGTGTGTGTGTGTGTGTGTGTGTGCGCGCGCGCACACAGGCAAGCAAACAAGCAAACGCAGACTCTCTCTCTCTCTCACTCTCTCTCTCTCTCTCTCTCTCTCTCTCTCTCTCTCTCTTCTCTCTCTCCTGATAAATTCAGGGACCTAACCTAAAATTATCTGGTTCCCGGTATTGCCCTCCGATGAAACGAAACGAAACGAATTTGAAATTTTATTGTACCAGAGTAATTTAGATTAATATAAATGCTTTTTGTCCTCACCTAATCCAGAGGCAAATGGAAAGAAAAAAATAGTAAATCAAGGTAAATACATATAAGAGGAACAGACAAGTAATAGGATCGTATACAGTTCAATACAAATAAACTGAGGTCAACACCACTGACCAATGAATGCGATGGAAAACATGCGAACATAGGGTTAAAAGAGTAAGGCAAGGGGAAAGAACGGGCGGAGGGGTGGGTTGGGGAAGAGGGAGAGGGTAACATAGAGTAATTTTACATAACATACATCACAAATAAAGACATTAACTTTTTTAAAAAAATTCGCGTACACACACACACACACACACACACACACACACACACACACACACACACACACACACACCACACTCACAATATTATAAGATAATAAACTAATAAGCTAAAGATAGAATATTTATGTAAATGCTGGTGATGTATTACGTTTTATTGTTTGAGACAATGAATTTTCATATGCTGCCTCAGAAGAACCAGTTCTACACTTTTGTTTAATATTCGTTGGTCTTAGAGAGTACCAGAGTACTCCACCAGAGTAAACAAGACATTTCGAATAGATCAATGCCGGGTTTTTGAATTTGTATGTTATCGGTGTATCTTGACTGACTTTACGGAAATTTTGCGGTTAATGTCGAAAGTGCAAAAGCGTTCATAATTCTACACATCACTATTGCTTTATTGTACTGAACTTTTTATGTTAAAAGAAGAGTGTCGAAAGTGCAAAAGCGTTCATAATTCTACACATCACTATTGCTTTATTGTACTGAACTTTTTATGTTAAAAGAAGAATATTTAGCTTGATGTAATCTTGTGGTATTAATGAAGATGATTTCATAAGAACAGCTTTCAGAGCTCGCATCTGGTTGGCTCTGTAAGAGTTGAGGCATACTAGATAAACGATTAATTGTATGCGTGATAAAGGTGTGTAAGTGCGTGTTATTGACAAAATGTTTAATCTTTGAAAGCTGAAAGACTTTTTTTCAAGATACACTTTTGCTTAAATCAATGATATGAGGTCACCAAGAGAAAATTATTGTCCAAGGTGACTCCCAAAACTTTATGGCTGGTGACTTCTTCAATCTGCTTGTCACGATGTGTATAGAGAGCATATCAGAAGTTGTTTTTTTTCTTTTTCTGTTGTTGTTTTTTTAACGCGAAGTTATGACCAGATACTTTATTTTCTGTTCATTTAAAGACTCGTGATTGAGTTCAAACCATTAGCCAACTGACCAACATACTCTTGTATTTCATTGGTAGCGGATTTAAGTCAGAATGGTGAGAGTGGATAGATCAGTGGGAAAGAGACTGGGGGCGCAGGACTGAAGGGGGATCTGTTTAACACTGTCCTGACATCACCACAACACGTTTAAAGTGGACAGCGAACATGCAGTTTTATACGTGCGTACACGTGTGCACGACCGAGCGTGCACGGACACACACACACACACACACACACACACACACACACACACACACACACACACACACAAGCACAACACACAACACACACACACACACACACACACACACACACACACACACACACACACACACACACAAGCCAAACCACACACACACACACACACACACACACACACACACACAAGCACAACCACACACACACACACACACACACACACACACACACACACACACATTCTTCGCCATCCCTTGGTTGGCTGACTTGCTACGGAGCTGTTTGTATATATAGCACAATCTTCTTTTTTCAGCTATTGATTTGCGTTTGCCGTCTTATCGAATGGAGCGCTTGTGGAGATGCAGTACAGGAATGTTGCCTTTAAAATCTAAATCACTCCGACTACGATACAAGCTGTTGGTAATGTCAGCTGTGTCAACAAACACTCGCCCCAGCTCCGAGAAAACATTTCGGTTGGTTGGGCCTTAGGGATTGTGCAAGAGAAGATAATTAACAGTTGATACATACAATGATCGACCTCGGTGATTGGCTTAGGGAAGATGGCGGTTATGTGCCTACATCACACACCACACCACACAACACATTCCACTATAGGTTACTTTCCATTTTATAGGACAGCAATGTTGAAGAACAACGTCCTTTAAGAAGACAAAAGTGTTTGATATGAGATCGTATTTCTAATTCTCCCACTCTCTCTCTCTCTCTCTCTCTCTCTCTCTCTCTCTCTCTCTCTCTCTCTCTCTCTCATGAAGTCAGCACACACACACATATACGTACACATACACATATGCAGACACACACGCAAATACACACATACACACACACGCAAATACACACACACATACAACCACACACACACACACACACACACACACACCACACACACACACACACACTCACAATCACTCACTCACTCACTCACGCACGCACACACGCACGCACACACGCACGCACGCACGCCACGCGCACACACAGCATATTCCACTATAGATTACTTTCCATTTTATAGGACAGCAATGTTGAAGGACAACGTCCTATAAGAAAACTAAAGTGTCTGCATAGTGTGCCAGCAATTCCATCTTGCAGACCCCAAAACCAGGAAAGATACAGCATTCAGTTTGAATGAAACTGAAATCAGAAGACAGGACCAACGGTCGTGTTGGTTTCTGTCTATTTCTCATGGTAGTTTGCTAAGTTTATGCGTGAACCCACCACCCTGTCTAGGTTTGCTGAGTAAATACGAGGCAGTTTGTATGAAGCCCTGAGCTATATCCACTATCAGTT
>JAFLJL010015964.1:32587-40087 GCA_018398815.1 Conus ventricosus | reverse complement strand
ACGTATCTATTCATTTTTAACTTAATATAATGCTCTAATATGTGCGTCGATTTAAATAATTTGTACTGAACAAATCTATCACTATTATACATATGGTCATGCCAGTCCTGCCACTGCAATCAATAATCCTCTGTTTAAAACAATTTAGAATTCTGATTATTTTCAACACCTTGGTTATCCCAAACAAATCCAAACCATATGAATTTAAACATTGTCTACATTTGAAGCCAAGTCCTCTTACCATTATTGTCTAACTTCAACAACATCCTGTAACCTTTATAGGGTATCCTACATTCATCCATTCTCGTTAGTTTGAGCCAGTATTTTATACATTTCAAATAAGAATTTAAATAAACAGGATATCTTCCAAGTTCACCGTATACCAAATCATTGGGAGTTCTACTATCCACATTCAAAAAGCGCTTCAACGCATATAGTGAAACTTTCTCAATTAAGACACCTTTCTCAAAAGCCCATATTTCTGCTCCATACTGTAAGATTGGCTGCACCTGCGAATCAATATTTGACAAAAACACTGAATGAATTGCAGTCCAACTTATACAAATATGAAGAATAACTATGACTGCCTTTTTCGCTCTATTTACTATATCCTGACAAGCAAACTCAAAACTAAGTTTGGTTGTAAAATAAATACCAAGATATTTATAAGCATTAACCACAGCAATTCCCTCACCTCCATATGTCCATCTTCCGCCCGCCCCAATATCCCCTTTACGAAACACAACAATATTTGTCTTACTCATATTAACTTTTAATTCTAGTTTGTTTGCTGCAGAGTACAAATTATTTAGTTGTCTCTGGAGACCGACCACTGATACTGCTAGTAAAATAATGTCATCAGCAAAAAGCAGCATAAACAATTCTAGAATGTCAAAGTTACTCCATGTCGACCATTTTCAATTATTTCCAAGGCTAACTCATTATAAATAGAGAAAATAATACTGGGCTATACGTCGCCTTGTTTGACCCCACTTGTACCATGACATGCTCAGATAATTTGCACCGATCTTATTTTTGCTTTTACCTCACAGTACATACTTTTATGCAGCAATACAATTTACCTTTTATTCCATTTTTTAACAAAACAGGCCATAGCAATCTTCGAGAAATTGAATCAAAAGCCTTCTCAAAGTCAACAAAAGCAACATATAACTTTTGATTATTTACAAATTGTTTCTGAACAGCAGCAAGCAGGGTAAATATATGATCAATTGTGGAAAACCCTCTTTTAAATCCGCGCTGATGTTCTCCAGTTATGTTATTTTGACTTACCCATTCATACAATATTAATCTACTATTAATAACAGAACTATAAGTTTTGCTACAAATATTACTTAATGAAATACCTCTATAATTATTTACATTGTTAACTTCACCCTTCTTAAAATAAGGGTAAAATAATAGATTCTTTCCAGCTGTCAGGATAAGTGCCATTATCGAAAAGAAAGTTAAATAGTTTTACCAAGAAATTCAAAACAGACTCACCAGAATATTTGAAAAATTCGCCAACTAAACCATCAGGACCAGCAGATTTTCCATTTTTCAATTTTCTAATGGCTAACATACTTTCTGTAGTTATTGCTCTATCATAAGGAAATTCTTCATCATCATTATAATTAACTATGATCTCTGTTGAATAGTTCCGTCACTTTTTTCTAACAAGTTTTTAAAATGTTCAAACCATTCAGATATAGAAATATCATTTGATGGTTGACATCTTTTCTTTGAAATTTTGTGTATAGTTTCTCAAAAGACCTGTTGGCTCTTCACAGAATCGATCAGTTCATTTAAACAATGACATATTATATTCTTTTTTTTTCTTTCATTTAAATTTTTTATTCGCGTCTTGAAACACAGAATGCGACTCGATCCTCTTTGTCTAAAGTTTTACAAAATTTTCTCCATAGGCTACGCATTTTACATTTTGATACTTTACAATCCCCATCATACCAGTTATCATCAGGGGTTCTCTTATTTAATACTATCTTCTTTTTCAAATTTTCAGCTTGTTCTTTCATGATCACATTAAATCTCATATATATGGCTTCATTTACATCCACTTCGATAAGATCTTCTGCAACTGCCATTTTCTCTTTCACATCCTGAGAGTCCATGGAATGTGTAAATTTCAGGGCATAATCCTTATTCCAGCAATATTTAACTATAAATGATTATGTTTACCATTCGAACCAGTTCTAATGCATTTTTTAGCATTTTGTATATCAATACATTGTACAAGGGGCATATGATCAGATTCAAATCTTTCCATAACATTAAGTGTTAAACTGTTCACACAGTAACTCAAACCATTTACTGACATCAGAAAATAATCGTTCACACTGCATCCTACATCAGAATATATGTGAGACGACCTTCAAGGTCGCCATTACACATTCCGTTTAAAATGTACAGTCCCAAAACAGTACACATGTTCAAGAACTTTTACCATATGAGTTTAACATTTTATCTTGAGAAGTTCTTTCCATGCGGCTATCAATCTTATTATAGTTAACGTGTACTTCATACTCATCTAAAATGTCTGGGGTCTTATCAGCAGTTCTCTAGCATTCATATCGCCACATATTAATATTTCAGTATCCTCCAAATGCAGCAGTTTACTAACAATACAATTTTTCAACAAATCAATGCCGTTGTCAAGACCATTGATAGAGTAATAAGGCGAATTTTCGGCGGGCGAACATACGCACACACAAGCAACAAGTTTTTATGAAGACCAAAAACTCCCTATCAAAAATAAATAACATGGAATAGGGACTCTCACAATCAACCTCATTCACATAGGGAAGAAGATATTTTCGTATTAGACAAATTATTCCCCTGAACCTCTCCCTTGTCTCGTAAATTTAACAGCTGTTTGACGATATTTGATAATCGGTAAACAAACTCGATTCAAATTTTTCTGCAACGTTTCAACCAGACAAACAAAATCAAATGAAGAAATGAACTGAATAAAATGCATGTCATCTAATTTGTGAACAATCCACATACATTCAGTGAAGGAAAGAAATACTGTTTACATGCTTACTCATATGACAATCTTGACCATATAAATTGTCATTATCTTCTGAGCTAATGCTCCCATCACTCTCATTCATTCTTTTCATGTCTATTCCACTCCAGTCACACTGTCACTGTCACTATCTGATTCCTTCGACTTCACACTGTCACCGTCACTGTCTAATTTACTGTCACTACCTAATTCATTCTCCGCCACATTTTCACTGTCATCTTCAGCACCATAACTTTTTCATTAGTCATCATACTGTCACCACCGCTGAGCGCTTCATTCACCGTCACACCGTCCACACCTCTATCTGTTTCATGCGTCATTACAGTGTCATCACAAACTATCTGTATTACTGTCACCACCTCTGGCCGTTCCCTTTGTCATCACACTCGCACCACCACAGTCTTTTTTATTCATCAATATATTGACGCATTTATCTTAGACTTAGAATCATCACAATCTTCTGTTATAGAATTACGCATGCAATCATCACCCCTGTGGATTCCCGACTCTGCTGCACAATCATAGCCATTTTTACTTGTATAGAAATCCACACACACATCGTCTGCATTCATAACATATTTCTCTGTCAAGCAAGAATGCTCCGATCTGTCAGTACCAATGCAAGACGCATTATCATTCGTCACCAACAACAAATCGTTTCCAATTCCCGACAAGGGACACCCAACATGACTATTAACATCATCAAAATCATCACTGTCATCGTCATCGCTAATTTTATTCGTGACATCTTCATGCAACATGTTAACACATTCAACATCATCAACGTGATCTAAGACTGCCGTATACACGTATTCAGCACAGGTGTCACGCACGAGATTTTCGTAGCACGCTTGCCTCGTGTCAACAGCGTTCACAATCTCGTTGCTACTCCTAAGAGAGAGAGAGAGAGAGAGAAAGGACAATGTGAGAAGTTAGAAAAACTTCTTCATGCACGTTCAAAAACATGCCAGACAGAGGATAGGACGAGGCAGAAAATAACATAACATTCTTTCAATAAACAGGCTCTTAGAATTTACACATGTATTTATTTTGACTACAAATTATAAAAGACATTCCAGGAATTCTAGCTTTCAACTAAGATCTTCTCTGTCTAGACTCATTGTCACGACCGACCTCTGGAGGTCTGCCCTGACAGGATCGGTCTAGATGGGAGTGAAGGGAGTGACTGACCTCACACGCCCCGCAAGAGACCACACAAGAAAGATTACCATACAATACACCATTTATTCACACCAGCACACACATAGTCACAAATAAGCACTCCAACACACACAACATGCACAATCACAATTAAGCATTTCAACTCACACAACATACACATGGTCACAAACAAGCATTTCACCACACACAACATAACCATAATCATAAATAATCATGTCCAACACATATTCCTTTCCGTGCTTCATGTGGTTCCCCCACACCTCTGTCTCTCCAAAGTCCTCTGAGAATACCGTGTCGACTCAGGTGCCCCAAACCGGGTCTGTTCCCGAACAGAGTCTTTCAATGCCGACACCCTCGACACACACGCACACCCAAATTGCACGACACAGAGCGAACCACACTGGTGACATGGGCTGTAGGAAGTCCGAGGACCGTGGAGAACGCGTCCCGTGGGACGAGGCGTTGTCGCTGAAGGTCCCGGACAGGGGTTAGGACCGTCCAGCGAGGTCCACGCGCTCCTCACACTGCGCGGCCCCAACAGCGCAAGCTTCGGGTGAAACCCCCCGGGAGGAGAGAACACGGAAGGAACTGGAAGGAAAGAAGAAAGGGTACTGGAACCCCGCAGTCAGTACGGTCTGAAATTTGCTGCTTAATCCTAACAGCCACTCGCATGGTGGGCGAGGGGAGGTGTTTGCTGAATACATTAGTAACACCAGCTCAACACAGACCTGAGCATAACACAGTAAACAAACCAAATGAGGAATGTTCGCTAAAGGTCTTCTCACACGAAGCAGGTAAGAGATTACATTAACAGGCTAAACAATCGAACAGCAATTTATATCTTCATCCTTCCCTCACTCACGTTCAACATTTTCCTTTCTTAGGAACTGAACTAATACAGCAACCATTGCTTTATAACTGCCACCACAATTGCCAATAATCATAATTCAATGGCACGATTATCCCCACATTTTATAGTAACATTTCAAAAATAACAATTCTCCAACCACGCATCCAAACGACTAATCATGCGTACGCACGCTCGCAAACATAAACACTCGTTCCCCTTGCACACACAAACAGACGGTGGCCGAAGACTAAGAGACCGGTGATTGTGACAGGGGCGGACGAGCGAGACCAAGCAAGTACCAACCCTGAATCACCAGGTTCTCCCCCATCCCCACCGACTACCGCATCACCAGATGCATAAAAAGGAGAAAGACTTTTGGATATAATTTTGACTGGCCAGGTTAAAGATTGAATTAACCAGAAAAGTGGTCTCAAACAATATTTCTTTTATAATTTTGAAAACCAAAAGAAATTGCGCAAAAGAGAAGAATTAGCCGGCTAACAAAAAAACCAAACAAATCACGAAACTGATGCTTACCAGCTACCCGTGGGTGACCCAAAAGTGGCGGGTCAAGCGACTCTCTGCCCTCTGTCCAGTCGAGAGGACCAGCAGAGCAGATGCGGAAAAGAGATGACGTGATGTCCCTCCCCTACAGGCCGACTGTAGGAATGAAGGTACCGACCGTACCTTCGACGAAGTGGTAGAGAACCAGAACCGGAGCAGGCGCTCCCAGAGACATCTTCCGCTCGAGTGAAGAGAAAACCTGCCTAAACGATGGCAGCCAACATGCCACGCTACGTCACAGTGAGAATATATCAAGCTAAGAGGAATGATGCACGTGCGGCAGGTAAAAAGACAGGTGAGAGGCCGATAGAGACAGCCAGTTCAAGCGAAAGGTACCAGCCACCCGTGAACCTGCAGGATGAATTGCACGGGCAGTGGAATTAGAGAGAGAGAGAGATAGAAAGTAAACCTAACCTGAGCTGAACGACATTAAGGTGCAAACACACCCACAAGCCACATTAAGGGACGGATACACAACAACAACGACAATAAATAAATGAATAATTCCACCACCCTAGATGGGTCAATCGTCATAGGCCTCGTGACAAACTCGTGACACTCATAAAGATAGATACCACAAAAACACACAAGTCACACACATTAACACCATGATCACTGTGGCCAGGCCCGAAGGCCGAGAGGCCCAGCAAACACCTTGACTGAACCAGAGGATGCCAGGGAGGAGAGAGAGAGAGATTGGAAGATGATATCTTTAGTTTATATAGCTTTTGCCCGAGTCAGAATTGAATAACCGTGGCGTGGCACTTGTAGCCTCCACAGTGAGAGATCGCCAGGCACTGGACATTATCAGGGTCTGGTTTTCATTACAGACCAACTGCTCGGGGGAAGGGGGGGAGGAGGAAGGGTGTGGAAATGTGAGGGGTGAGGGGGGGGGGGGGGCAGGAGAGGGGACGTAGCTGTCAATGCATCCGGGTAGTTAATGACCGGATGTAACTGCTCGGGGAGGGGGGGGGGGGAGGGAAGGTAGGGCGAGGGAGGGGCTTAGAATGTCTCTCAGGCTGACACTTGGCATCACGCTTAGATCAAGACGATTCGTTTGGGATAAGGGGATGGCTCTAGAACAAGGGATCACTGTACCCTAAGACTGACCATTGAAATCGCACTTGTGAACAGCTGGGGGGTGGCGTGTGGTGTGTGTGTGTGTGTGTGTTGCGTGTGCGTGTGTGTGTGTGTGTGTGTGTGTGTGTGTCACTCTGTGATACATCCATCCCACTCACCCACCCCCACACAAACACAAAACACACGCTTTCTCTTCTCTCTCTCTCTCTCTCTCTCTCTCTCTCTCTCTCTCTCTCTCTCTCTCTCTCTCTCTCTTCTCTCTCTCTCTTCCAACTTCCAAAGCAACAGAATAAGGGCCACACAACATTCAATATCGCTGCTTCAAAAATTTCAGTAAGGATGAATTTTTCCTCGACTTAAGCTTAGCTCCTTTCTATAGTGTACTCAATTACACAGATCCCAATGAAGCGTATAATACCTGGTATAATATCTTTCTCTCAATCGTTGATAAACATGCCCCACTTAGAAGAAAAAGGGTAAAACACAGGTACTTCCCAGCTGGCTGACAAAAGACTTATTATAGAAATGGCACTAAGGGATGCACTTAAAACGCAAAAAAGTAGATGAATATAAAAAGCAGAGAAACAGAGTATCAGATCTAGTTAGAAAATCAAAATCTGAGCATTTTAGGAAACTGATAAACGAAACAGGGATAAGCATCATTATGGCGTGCTGTTAATGAAATAACTGACAAGTCGAGAAAGAAATCAGATAATACTGCAGCACTATTTGGTCTGTAAACTGCAAAAATTCAGCTCAGTTAAACATCCGT
>JAFLJL010015964.1:0-22500 GCA_018398815.1 Conus ventricosus | reverse complement strand
GAAATTTCATATCCTAATCACCTTAAAATCTATACTGATGGTTCAGTTATGGACACAGCTGACAGCGGTTCTGGTTTCGTTATTCCAAGTCTGAATATAGGAAAACATTTTCATCTCGGAAAGGGATTTTCAATATTCACTGCAGAACTGTATGCTATACTGATGGCTTTATTTTGTGTATATAGTACTCCAATATCCTTTTTTAGTGTGCTATTTTGTGTTGATTCCAAGTCTGTTTTGCAAGCACTGCAAACTTGGGATTGTAAGGCCAGAAAAGATTTGTTATATGAAATAAGGCACCTGATACACTGTATTATGTCTCAGGGTATAATCGTAGACTTCTGTTGGATTCCTTCACATTGTGGTCTCAGAGGGAATGAAATAGCAGATAATCTAGCTAAACTTGGTGCACAAAACTGCTCAGAATGTGTGCTAAATTTGCCATTACATCCTTCCAAGTGTGAAATACTATTCAACCTGGAACACTACGTTTACAAAACCTTTTTCTGTGCAAAATGCTACACACTGCCTAGCTGCTCACGCCATCTTGCTAAGATTATTACAAAATTAAGGCTGAACACATGGAAGACCAAATTTTCTCCTGAAGTTGTGTGTGTCTGTGGAAAATTCATCTCTGTGCATCACCTTCTATTAGATTGTCCAGTTTTAACTAAAATGTATAAGGCGAAAGGTATCAATCTTGACAAATATGAAAATGAGAGTCAAGTTTTGTCTGACTCATGCATAATTGAGTTTGCCGCCACTTTAGCCGGTTCTGCTGTAGCTAGACTATTATGAAGGTCCCTAAACTGATATGCTGTTTTCTTTTTCATAAGTGTATGCAGATGTATGTGTTGAAATGACTTAAGGGTTTTTTGTTTTTTTTTGTTTTTTTTTTCCGTCTAATATCATCTGCCGGATGAAAAGACGTAAAATTAAACCACCACACACACAACACACACACACAACACACACACACACACACACACACACACACACACACACACACACACTCACATGCACACACACTGCTTTGTTTTATGTAAATATTCTGTGTGTAATGCAGACTTCTTGGCCGGTTGGACTGTTTGGAAGCTGTTGAAACGTTTTTCTCCACTTTTGAATTCCTTTATTCTGAGACAAACCTTAATCAGCATATACCCAAACACTCTATCCGTGACACAGAACATTGCAGAAATCAGAATTGGGAAGAGAACGACGGTATATCAGTTAGCACCTGAAGAAAAAACTAAACAAGAAAAATCTCTCTTCTCCATCTTCCCTTTCTTCACACAGCGTAGAATCCACCCTCACACTGACTCCCGTTCTCTCTTCCCACTCCCCCCTTCCATTCCACATAAACCGCCACCGTCCTTTAATTTCTCTCTTCCCTGGTTGAAAAAAAAAAATAAAAAAACAAAACCCAACACACCCACACACACACACACAAACACAACACACACACACACACCCCACCCCCACACACAATCAACCACAAAACTTTCACGCATATTCATTAAACCCACACACACACACCACACACACACACACACCACACCACTACACACACACACAAAAACACACACTGCCCCTACACAACCCCTAACACGCTTTACACTACACCACACTACACTACACAAAAACAACACCACACCCCAACACACAACACCACACACACACACCACAACACACACACCCACACAAACCAAAGATACATCCCACGCAAATTCACACACACAACACACAAAACACCCCACAAACACACCACAAAACAACACCCCAACACACACAAAACCGCGCGCGCCCACACCTATGCACACACAACACACACACACACAACACACACACACACCCACACACACCACATCACGCACGCCCCCCTTTAACACATTTTTGGGCCACAAAAAACCCAAAGGGATACATTTCATTGCCCCAATAAAATTAACACGGGCCCGGGAAAATAACTCGTTCTTGAGCGCCGGACTCGCGATTAAAGTTGCGGGTTCCAGTCTCTCCCGGCTTTTTTCAATAGGGGATTTTTGTTGTTTTTTTTTTAAACCCTCGGAGTTCATCGGTTTTGACTTTTAAATTTCAGGGGGACTCTTCTTTTTCCCAAAAATTTCTTAAATTTGACCCCGGGGTTCTGTGTGCAAATGAATCTTAAAAATTTTGGAAACACACAAAAAACCCCCTTTAAATTCTCTTTCGGGAAAGCAAAGGGCCCAACCTTGCCCCCGCTTGACACTGTCGCCCAAGGGAAAAAACGGGGGCATGCTCCTCCTTTAGTGTCAAAAATAAACGGGCGGGGGAAAAAGATTTAAACAAACCACTGACCTAAAGTAAAAACTGAACCGTGAGAATGACAAAGGGGGTTTTGGGGAGCTTTCCTTCAAAAACCGGTGCATAAAGGGGGGAGGGCAGGGGAAACAAAAACAGCACCCTGAGGGAGGGAATGAGATGAAGCGATTGTTTGAAATGCATTTTCATTTTTGGGACTTTCTTCCCCTACCGGCTTCCCCTCTCGTCCCGGGGGGGGGGGGGGGGGGGGGGGGGGGCTCCCCTCAGTCTTCCCCCCCCTTCTCTCTTCTTTTTTTTCGTGTTTCCAAGAGAGGAGAAGAGAGAGAGAAGAGAGAGAGAGAGAAAGGAAAACGGGTTTAGTGGTTTTACTCGGGGCTTCATACGAACTGCCTCGTTTTTAACTCACAAAACCGGGACAGGGTGGGGGTTTCACGCAAAAAACTTGAAAACTACCAGAGAAATAGACAAAAACCCAAACACGCCCGTTGGTCTGTTTTTCTGATTTCGTTTCTTTTTTAAAAATGAATGCTGTATTTTTCCCGCTTTTTTTTGGGGTCTGAAAGATGGAATTGCTGGACCAAATGCAACCTTTAGTTTTCTTATAGGACGTTTCCTTCAACTTTTGCTGCCCTTTAAAAGGGGAAAGAAAATTCTATGTGGAATAGGGTGTGTGGGGCGCGTGCGTGGGGTGCGTGCGTGCGTGGGGTTGTGGGTTGGGGCGTGCGTGCGTGCGTGCGTAAAAGTGAGTGAGGGGGTTGAGTGTTGTTGTGTGTGTGGGGTTGTGTTTGTGGGGTGTGTGTGTGTGTGGGTGTGTATGTGTGTGTGTGTGTGTGTGTGCCGCGCGCGCGCGGGGTGGGGTGTGTGTGTGTTTTGTTGTTTTTTGTGTGTGTGTGGGGTGTGTGTGTGTGTGTGTGGTGAAAATTTGGTGTGTTGAATGTGGGGTTTTGCGGGGTGTGCCCCTAAAGGAAAGAAAAACTTTTTTTATGTTTTGTGGGGTGCTGACTTCATAGGGGGAGAGAGAGAGAGAGAGAAGAGAGGGGGAGAGAGAGGGGGGAAGAGAGATGGGGAGAGAAAAGGGGGAGAAAAGAAGAAGAGAGGGGGGGAGTTTTAAAAAACGATTTTATTCAAACATTTTTGGCTTCTTAAAGTACTTTGGGTTTTTAAAACTTTGCTGCCCTATAACAGGGGAAAGGGAAAACCAAAAAGGGGAAATTGTGTGTGTTTTGTGTGTGTGTGTGTGTTATGTAGGCAAAAACCCCCAAAATTTTTCCCCTAAGCCAACACCGAGGCCCGATATTGTATGTATCAACTGTTATTTTTTTTCCCTCTTCACAACCCCAAAGGGCCCCAACCAACCAAAGTGTTTTCTGGGAGCGGGGGGGCGAGTTTTTTGTTGACACACTGACATTCCCAAAAACACTTGTATCGTAGTCGGATGTTTTATTTTTTTAAAGGAAAAATTTCTTTTTCTGCATCTCAAAAGCGCTCCATTCGATAAGACCCCCCAACCCCCCAAACCCCCATAGCGGGAAAAAAGAAAAATTTTTGCCCTATAAAAAAAACAGCTCCGAAGCAAGCACCCAACCAAGGGAGGGCGAAAAAAGGGTGTGGGGTTTTGTGGGTGTGTGTTTGTGTGTGTGTGTGTGGGGTTTTTGGGGTTTGTGTTTGTGCTTGTGTGTGGTGTGTGTGTGTGTGTGTGGGGTTTTTGTGTGTGGGTGTGTGTGTGTGTGGTTGTGCTTGTGTGTTGGGTGTGTTTTTTGTGTGTGTGTTTGTGTGTGTGGTGTGTGTTTGTCCGTGCACCCTGGGGTCGGGCACACGTGTACGCACGTAAAAAAACGGGCCTGTTCGCTGTCCATTTTAAAAACGGGGTTGTGGTGAGTCAGGACAGTGTTAAACAGATCCCCCTTCATTTCCCGCGCCCCCAAGGGCTCTTTCCCACTGATCTATCCCCCTTCACCATTTTGATTAAAAACAGCTACCAATGAAATTAAAAAGAGTTTTTTTGGTCAGTTTTTCTAATTTGGGTTTTTAAATCAAACACGGGGTCTTTAAATGAACAGGGAAAAAAAGTATCTGATATAACTTCGGGGTTTAAAAAAAAAAAAAACCCAAAGAAAAAAAAAAAAAACAACTTCTGATATGCCCTCTTACACATCGGGGGACAAGCAGATTTAAGAAGTCAACCCGCCATAAAATTTTTGGGGGGGGCACCTTGGACAATAATTTTTTCTTGGGACCTCATATCAAAGATTTAAGCAAAAGTGTATCTTGAAAAAAAGTCCCTTTTAGTTTCAAAGATTAAACCTTTTGCAAAAAACCGGGACTTTAAAACACCTTTATCACGCATACAATTAAAAGTTTACATATGCTTAAAATCTTTTTAGAGCCAACCAGATGCGAGCTCTGAAAATGTTCTTATGAAATCATCTTCATTAACACCCCAAGATTAATTTAATTTTAAAAATTTCTTTTTCCAAAAAAAAGTTCAGTACAATAAAGCAATAGTGATGGGGTTTTGAATTTAAAGGGAAAGCTTTTTTCACTTTTTGACATTAACCCCCAAAAAATTTTTTAAAGTCATTTAAGAATTTCCCCCATAAAACAAATTCCCAAAAAAACCCCCCCTTGAAACTATTTGAAAATTAGTCTTTTTTACCCCTGGTGGAGTACTCCCGGTACCTCAAAAACCCAAAGAATTTTTAAACTAAAGTTAAAAAACTGGGTTTTTCTGGGGCAGCAGAAATAAAAATTTATTGGGCTCAAACAATAAAAAGTAATTCATCACCCGATTTTAAAAAAAAATTTTTATCTTTAGTTTTTAATTTTTAAATAAATGTTAGCGAACCGCCCAGAAAAAGTGGGCAAAAGAATTTACAAGGGGCCAAAAAAACGACGCGTTTTTTCCCCTTAGGGGCTTTGCTTGGGGAAATAAAAAAACGAATAAAAAAATCCCAAAAAAACACTTTGCTTTGATCGCTTCAGATCGGTTTGGGGGTTTGCGCAAGGGAAAAAGGCGTTGAAAGGGGAAAGAGGCGCTGGAAGGAAAATAGTGAGTGAGTCAAATCGTAATGATGATAAAAAAATTTTGATAGGATACTAATATGGTCAAAAAAATTGGGGGGGGGGGGGGGGGGGGGACAGGATCAATCTTTGGGGTCAATAAATAAAAGGGGGAAAGGGAGGGAAAAAAGGGGTGGGTTTTTAAAGGGTTTTTAACAGCGGGTTGCCGTGGCAACAGTCCCAAAGGGGGAAGGGGATTGGGGTGTCAATTTCGTGGAAAATCAATACAAGCCAAAAACATTGCTGAATGTACTGCTAACAACGATAGTGAAAGGGTTTAAAGGGAACGAAAGCATGATAAGAAACATATTTAGAAAAAAACATTTGATAATAAACAAATAAAAAAAATTTTAAAAGGAAAAAAATTTTTAAAAAAAAAATAAATAAATAAATAAAAAAAATAAAAAAAAATTAAAAAATAAAAAAATAAAAATAAAAAAAAAATAAATAATTAAAAAAAAATAAAAAAAAAATAAAATAAAAATAATTAATATAAAACATAAATAAGATAGCTATAAGTTATGTGTGAGGTTTAAAAAGGGGAGATAAGGTAGTATGTGTGTGTGTTGTGGGGGGTATTGTGGGGGTGAGATTGAAGTGGGGGGTTGGTACATTTTACTTTAAGGGGTTGATGCATGAGGGGGGGAGGGGGAAAAAGGGGGGGGGTTTTTCGTACTAACTGGGGGAGGGGGGGAGGGGGAGGGGGAACATTTTTCACCCTAACACAAAAAACTCTCCTCCTCTTTCTCCCCTCTCTTCCCCTCTCTCCCCTTTTCTCTCTCCTTTTCCCCCCCCCCCCCCCCCCCCCCCCCCCTTCACGCCCCAACCCATAAAGGAGATAGCATTCCCATTCATTATGTGTGTGTGTATGTGGGTGTGATTTAGTGTGTGGGGTTGTGTGTGTGGGGGGTGTGTGTGTGTGTGTTTTGTGTGTTGGGGTTTTGTGGTGTGTTTTGTGTGGGGTGTGTGTGGTGTGTGTGGTGTGTGTTGTTGTGTGTGGTTCCATGTTTTAATATCCCGCCTTATTCATTGGGTTCCCCCCGCCCCCACCCCCCAAAAACCGCCGTCCCCCCAAAATCTCTAAAACACATCGTTACTTGGGCAGGGGGGGGGGGGGTGGGGGGGGTTTAAATCGATTTTAAAAGTTAAACAAATGGGGAAAATCATGAGTGTAGGGAAAAAAGGGGAAAAGGATGAAAAGGGTGCAAACCTATGTCTGAGGTAAAACAGAGGTTAGGGTGTGCGTAGGTGGAGGATATTTCAGGCTGGAGCTGCAGAGATGGAATGGCACATACTACTTTTGGACGTTGATGCCATGAGGGTGGACGGTGCCCAGTTTGGCAATGAGATGAGATTCCTGCATAACGTGTTCCAAGTTGTCACTCTTAGATTGCCAAAGTGCCAAGACTTGACATGGTTGATGTTGTGTTGGGCATGGTTGAAGTGTAGAGCGACTGGTTTGGGCCGATGGTGGCGGATGTCGGCCAGGTGTTCAGCGATGCGCGTCTCATGGGACACCTAGAACACCGCTTACTATCCTCTTACACAGGCCCTACACCAGAGCTCTACAAAAGATACATAGATGATGGATTGGGAGCCACATCCATGCCAGAACATGACCTCCAGAATTTCCTCAACTTTGCACAGACCTTCCATCCATCCATCCAGCTGACCTACACCATTTCACAGTCAGTTAATTTTCTGGACATCACTATCTCCCTCAAAGATGGACTGCTTCAAACCTCAGTCTTCTACAAACCTACTGATGCACACACATACCTGGACTACAGATCTTCCCACCACCAGTCCACTAAAAATAGCATTCCATATTCTGAATTCCTTCGCCTACGCAGACTCTGCTCTAGCAAAGAAGATTTTGTCACGAGGCCTACGACGATTGACCCATCTAGGGTGGCGGAAATTATTCATTTATTTATTGTCGTTGCTGTTGTGTATCCGTCCCTTAATGTGGTTTGTAGTGCGTTTGCACCTTAAAGTCGTTCAGCTCAGGTTTGGTTTACTTTCTCTCTCTCTCTCTCTAATTCCACTGCCCGTGCAATTCATCCTGCAGGTTCACGGGTGGCTGGTACCTTTCGCTTGAACTGGCTGTCTCTATCGGCCTCTCACCTGTCTTGTAACCTGCCGCACGTGCATCATTCCTCTTAGGCTTGAGGTATGCTCACTGTGACGTAGCGTGGCATGTTGGCTGCCATCGTTGAGGGAGGTTTTCTCTTCACTCGAGCGGAAGATGTCCCTGAGAGCGCCTGCTCTGTTTTTGGTTCTACACCACTTCGTCGAAGGTACGGTCGGTACCTTCATCCCTACGGTCGGCCTGTAGGGGAGGGACATCACATCACGTCATCTTTTTTCCGCATCTGTTCTGCTGTCCTCTCAACTGGACAGAGGGCAGAGAGTCGCTTGACCCGCCCACTTTGGGTCACCCACGGGTAGCTGGTAAGCATCAGTTTCGTGGTTTATTTTGTTGTTGTTTTTTGTGTTGTTAGCGGCTAATTTTTCTCTTTTGCGCAATTTCTTTGTTTTTCAAAATTATAAAAGAAATATTGTTTGAGACCACCTTTTCTGGTTAATTCAATCTTTAACCTGACCAGTCAAAATTATATCTTAAAGTCTTTCTCTTTTTATGCATCTGGTGATGCGGTAGTCGGCGGTGGTGGGGAGAACCTGGTGATTCAGGGTTGGTACTTGCTTGGTCTCGCTCGTCCGCCCCTGTCACAATTGCCGGTCTCGCATTCTTCGGCCACGTCATGTTTGTGCGTGCAAGGGGAACGAGAGTTTATGTTTGCGAGCGTGCGTACGCATGATTCGTCGTTTGGATGCGTGGTTGGAGAATTGTGTCATTTTGAAATGTTGTTATAAATGTATGGATAGTTGTGCCATTGAGTTAGTATTATTTGCAAATGTGGTGGCGGTTATAGAGCAGCGGTTGCTGTATTTGTTCAATTCCTAAGAAAGGAAAATGTTGAATATGAGTGAAGGAAGGATGAACATATAAATTGATATTTGTTTCTTTAGCCTGTTAATGTAACCTCTTACCTGCTTCGTGTGAGGAGACCTTTAGCAAACGTTTCCTCGTTTGGTTTGTTGACTGTGTTATGCTCAGGTCTGTGTTAAGCTGATGTGAACAATTTATTCAGTAAACACCTCCCCTCGCCCATCATGCGAGTGGCTGTTAGGATTAAGCAGCAAATATCAGACCGTACTGACTGCGGGGTTCCAGTGCCCTTCTTTCTCCTTTCCTTCCAGTTCCTTCCTTCTCTCCTCCCGGGGGCTCCACCCGCTGCTTGCGCTGTTGGGGCCGCGCACTGGTTGAGGAGCAAGTGGACTTGGCTGGATGGTCCTGGCCTGTCCGGGACTTTCCGCGACAACGCCCTGTCCCACGGGAGCCATTCTCCACCGTCCACGGACCTCCTGCAGTGCACGTGACCGGGTGTGGGTAACTCTGTGTCGCGCCATTTTGGGGGTGCGCGTATATCAAGGGTGTCGGCCTTGAAACTCTATTCAGGAACAGACCGGTTTGGGGGGTGCCCGTTATCAAGGGTGTCGGCCTTGAACTCTATTCAGGAACAGACCCGGTTTGGGGGTGCCTGAATCGACCGGTGCTCTCGGAGGACTTTGGAGAGACAGAGGGTGGGGGGGGGGGGGGGGGGGGGGGCACATGAAGCAAGGAGATAAATGACTGTTGGAAATGATTATTTATGATTGTGCATGTGTGTGTGTTGGAATGCTTGTTTTGTGACTATGTGCATGTTGTGTGTGTTGAAATGCTTAATTGTGATTGTGCGTGTTGTGTGTGTTAGAAAGCTTATTTGTGACTATGTGTGTGCTGGTGTGAATAAATGGTGTATTGTATCGTAATCTTTCTTGTGTGGTCTCTTGCGAGGCGTGTGAGGTCAGTCACTCCCTTCACTCCCATCTAGATCGATCCTGTCAGGGCAGACCTTCAGGGGTCGGTCGTGACAACTATACAAGCAGCCAAAATGTCTGATTTTTTCACCAACCGTGGATACCCTAGTGCCGTCATCAATGATGCTCTCAGCCGCACTGCAGCTAAATCCAGAACATCTACTCTGGAAACTAAACCTCCCAAAGAGACAGACAGACCCACTGCCTGCCTTCTCTTCCATCCTCAAATCTGCCCATCTGCAGGATCCTGAAGTCTAACTGGCACATGGTAGAAAATCATAAACCTGCCTTTGAGACGAAACCTATGATCACTTTCAAACGTGACAAAAACCTCAACGACATACTGGTGCGCTCTAAGCTGAACAAAATCTTCACACCTAAGCCACCAGGTACTTTCCCCTGCTCTAAACCCAACTGCAAAATCTGCTCTCTCACCAAACCAGACACCATCCTACATGGCCAAACAGGCTCTTTCACTATTAAACGCACTTTCTCCTGCCAGAGCCACAACATTGTGTATGCCATCCACTGTCAGCTTTCCGGTAAGATCTATGTAGGTGAGACAGCTCGCACACTTGAGACGCGAATCTCTGAACACCTGGCCTACATCCGCAACCATCTAACATTTATTTTGATTTGTTTTAGAGATTTCCCGCCGCAGTCGTCTCGCTTTGGCAACTAGATCTATTTTGGTTCATTGACTGAATGTACCCTTGTGTTTTGTTAGTTCTGTTTACGCATCAGTGTGTGCGATTGTTATCGTAATGTACGGTCTTTCGAACATTGTATATCTGTTAATCATTTGATCCGTATTTCGTTTAAAACATACGTTCTAACTAAGTCCGTGTGCGTTTTTGGGCGGGTATCGCAATCAGGCACATTCTTACGTCCTGACCTCTAAGTTTAAATCTAACTTCTTCTTTCAATAACCATCTCTACAGTAAGAAGTAAATAAGAAGCAAAATATGGCCGGCCCCCCAATGCCCTCTCGTACACATGCCAGTTTTCACCATCCATTCATTTTCTTCTGCCACCCTAACCTCTCCAGCCCTTTGCACTTGGATATGTGCTAAAAACACAGTTTCCCAGAAAACGAAATCTGCATCCCATCTCGAACTTTCTAAAAACAAATGCATCGACTGCGAATCAACCCCCCCTCGGCGATTCTCACTTTCTTCTCACACCCCATCCGAATCTTCATAATACTGCTCTTAATTATACCCAAACTACCACTACAAGAATTCTATTCCAGCAGCCGCAACTCAGTTGGCAATGTCAAAACACTCAATTCCTTCCCTGGAAATCTCTCTCCCCGTCTTCTTTCTTTCTTCACCATTTCAAACAACATACCACAAATCATCATGCCCATAAGCCAATGCTTCAAGACTCAGACAGCTCATCCATACACACAACCACTCAGTCAACAATCACTGCTTACCAGAGTAAAGCAAGACAAGTTATCAACATTACAAAACAAACACAAGGCAAACCCATAAATCAGTTGAATCCCTCCCCTACACACACACTGACCGCCCTATCACCCATGAGCAACAAAACACACCTGCCACCTTGTTCGCTGCTTTCCTGATTAATCTGACTCTTCTCACCAATGATGAAAGATCAGTCCTGCAAAAGGTCTGAATTTATTCCCATTCAGGGAGCACTGCCACACCAATAAATATCAAAAACCACGTTGATATGGACAGATTCGTTAGAAAATTAAGATGGATGGCTGCACTTGACGGTGTGCCTAAGCCCCCTCTACCCAGGAGAGCACAGACCTTTTTAAACTTTAACCAAACTACCCCACCGGATTCGAACTCCAGCGCTTCGCACAGCCACCTCTTGACAAATCCACTGAAGGTGAACTCTACATCCAAAAGTGTAGAAAGAAATTCTCTCAAGTGAAATCCAAAACCTGTCCCGCAATTCCTACCTCTCACGGGAGGAACACAAAGATAAAAGCCCCTTAATCACTGAGTCAACGACAAGACAATGTCATCAAACCAAACCAGCAGACTAAGGTGGGTGCCAGTGGTGTCGGGGACACACACTGTACATAAAAGAAATCACACAGACAACTGTCAAACACAAAGTTTTCTATACACCACTCACAGCATCAACCCGCCCCCACCCCACCAGAAACTCATCTTCAACCACAGTTAAACAGAAAAACAAAACATAACAACTTACCGAGAGACAGCCAAACTCCCTCTTAATGACAGACACCAAAACAAAACCCAAAAACCCACCTTCTAACCCTGCTCCTCTAAACTACACAAAACCAAGAAACCCCGCAACCCATTGTATCTTGCATGCAAGCTTGGCCCTACAGAACACAAAATCTTCACATACTTAGACTACTCTTCCTCCAAACCTCTCATCCTCCAACCCATAGTACAAGGCCCTCCCCACATACCTCAAAGAAGACCCTACAA
This sequence comes from Conus ventricosus, assembly GCA_018398815.1. Taxonomy (NCBI): domain Eukaryota; kingdom Metazoa; phylum Mollusca; class Gastropoda; order Neogastropoda; family Conidae; genus Conus; species Conus ventricosus. The sequence goes on along the minus strand of JAFLJL010015964.1, from coordinate 10,780 downwards.
CACCACACTAAAAACATTCGAGTTAATTCCATACAACACAAGATTCCGCTGTCCAACCCCAGCCTTCCTCTTTATACACTTGACGGCGTCGTCCCTCTCTCTACACGTTTCCATCCTTATCCCTCCAGCTGATGGATTAAGGCCCTCGCATTCTTCTTAACAAACGAACCCCCTTAACCAACAAACACCCTCCCTCAGCTAACACTGGTCAGAAGCGAACTTGCAGAATTAGTCCTCACCCTCAATTCTTTTTGAATTAACAACCCATACATTCTCAAAAACCAAATCAGTGGTGTTGCTATGGAACCAAGATGGACCCATCCTATGCCTGCCTCTTCCCATGACCACCTAGAACAACCGCCTACTATCCTCTAAACACCGGCCCTACACACAGAGCTCTACAAAAGATACCAACATAGATGATGGATTGGGAGCCACCATCCTCTCCATGCCAAACCTGACCTCCAAATTTTTATCCTCAACGTGCACTGGACCTCTTCTCTTCCCATCCATATCCATCCAGCTGACCTACACCATTTCACAGTCAGTTAATTTCCAACGTTTCCTGGACATCACTAGCTCCCTCAAAGATTGGACTTTGCTTCATTTCAAAAAAAACCTCAGTCCTTTTCTACAAACCTACTGATGCACACTCATACCTCCCTGATACATAACACATCTTCTTCCCCCCCTCGCACCAAAAGTCCACTAAAAAAATAGCATTCCATATTCTAATTCCTTCGCCTTACTACGCAGACTCTGCTCTAGCGAAGAAGATTTCACTATACTACAGTGCCAAAATGTCTGATTTTTTTGCAATGTCAACCAACCGGTTGGATACCCTAGTGCCGTCATCAATCAAGCGCTGCGAGCCGCACTGCAGCTAAATCCAGAACATCTACTCTGGAAACTAAACCTCCCAAAGAACAGACAACCCAACTGCCGCCCTTCCTTCCATCCTCAAAATCTGAAAATCTGGCCATCTGCAGAGCCTGATGTCTAACTGGCACATGGGTAGAAATCAAAAACCTGGCCTTTGAGACGAAACTATGATCACTTTCTAACGGACAAAAAAACTCAACGACTATACTGTGCGCTCTAAGCTGAACAAAATCTTCACACCTAAGCCACCAGGGTACTTTCCCCTGCTCCTAAAACCCAACTGCAAAATCTGCTCTCTCACCAAACCAGGCAGACACCATACCACATGGCCCCACAGGCTCTTTCAACTATATATTAAACGCACTTTCCCTCCCTCCTGCCCAGCCACAACATTGTTGTATCCATCCACTGTCAGCGTGCGGTAAGATCTATGTAGTGAGACATCTCGACACTTAATACGCGCATCTCTAACACCTACCTGGCCGGGACATCCGGCCAACCATCGGCCCAAACCAGATCCGCTATAAAACCACTTCAACCTCATGCCCAACACAAAAACATCATCCATGTCAAGTCTGGCACTTAGGGCATCTAGAGGGACAACTTTGGGAACAACGTTTTATGGCAGGAATCCTCATTCATCTCATTGCCAAACTGGCACCGCCACCCCTCATGGCATCAACTCCTAAAGTATATGTGCCATTTCATTCCATCTCTGCAAGAAGCTCGCAAGCCTGAAATACCCTCAACCTTATACGCACAACCCTACTCGTTTACCCACTCGACATAGGTGGTCAGCTAATCATCCTCTTCCCCTCTTATTATCAATCCTGTCCCTCTTCCTTTTCCTACATACACTCTGCTGATCTCTCTCCATTTTGCTACATCAATCGAACTACCCCCCCCACCCCCATCACCCCACCCCCAACGTACCCCCACCCACCCCCTCCCCACCCCCCACCCCTGCCCTAGTAATGATGTGGGTTAGGGATGTGTGGTGGGTATGTATGGCGTTGTTGGGGTGAGGTGGTGGTAACCAATGAAAAGGCTGATTTATTACAACATGGGAACACACACACACACACACACACACACACACACACACACACAACACACACACACACAACACCCAACACAACACCAACACTCACCACACTCACACACACACAGCAGTGATTTATCTAGTGTTCCCCTTACCATTTTATTTAAGCCATATCGAGTGATTTACATCTGCAACATGCCCCTAATGACTTAGTACACATGGCCCCATCCAAGCATGACTGCGGGAGGGACCGTAACAGACAATTAATCGCACAAACAAAAAAGATGAACATTGCAGCTAACTTCACAGTGATGAACCCAGTTTTTCATGTATTTTGTTTTTTTTGAAATCGCGGTTATCCTCCTTCCTCACCATACAGATGCAAGAAATGGACATGCCCAGATACCAAATAATGCGACTAGACCCCTAGAAACCAAAAGCCACTGGCTTTGCTTTATATTATGCTTCCTCATTAAAAGTAAAAGGATAGTTAATTTTTGAAAATTACATGTGATAGTGTTCAATAATCTATCTGGATTGAAATAAGTATAAAAATACACCGAGCTGCAAAAAAAAAAAAAAAAAAAAAATAGGCGTTGTCTCTAAAAAACCCATCAGGAAACCACTGATTGGCAGACAGAGTTTAATGCTATAATGGATGAAGTAACCATCTAAGGTTATGAAGCAATTATTTTAGGAGATGTTAATATTGAGTCTGTTAAAACAAAATCAAAGTGGTACAAAACTATTATCACATATATTTAGAACAACTAATCGATAAACCAAACACTAATAACTGAAAATTCCGCTACTTTAATAGATCATATTTTTACCAACAAAAATTTGTGCAAAAAACAATCCAACTATCGAAGCATTGTGTTCCCCTCCCTATGGCTGTAGTGATCACAACCCAATTTGGCCTTACCACCTGACTTGGTTCAAACCGTGTATAAAAATTATGCCAAAAGTAGGTCACAAAGATATTACTACAGGAATTTAAAGAAATGTTAAGAAGAAGATTATCCTTACGGACCCTTTCTGAAAGCACAGTTTTTAGCACATCTATCAAATCGCGATCCACATAAAGCAGCTGAATTTTTGGATTGATACGTTACCTCTGTATATATAATAAACACGGACGATGAAAACACGCCCCTTTTATAAAGAAAAGGATAAAAAATGGAAAACAAAACCTCCGTGGTTAACTAAAGATATTGACACAGAAATTAAATATAAAAATCATTTGAGTAATTTCGGACAATGAAATTCAGAAAAACAAAGAAATAATAAAGTGACTCATTAAAACGGAAATCGAAACGATACATACTTTAGAATAATGTTAACTTCTTTTTGAACGTCTAAAATAAACCAAAGATACCAGGCAAATTTGGAAAGCAAAAAAAATTGAAAAAACATATTTAACTAATAAACATGTGTCAAAAAGTCCAACACATGAGCTCTGACATATCTGGCAGAACAACTTAAATCTTCATTTTGCAACCATACAGATAGAATCAAATTAAATGCTAAATTTTCCCCCTAAAAAAGTTGTGGGAAAAAAAAAAAATGATCTCAATTCTTTAGAACAATACATCCATTCTGAAAGGTATATTCGTGTTCCCCATATAGTCTGAAACCCATGACCGTTTTAGGTTGTTAGTAAAAGCCGTTGTCTACTTCAAAAAACCCAATCATAATACTCGTGATTTAGATGGCATCGAGACAAAAATACATTTACGTTGTCATGTCCTGTTACACAGATACTTTACATATTTATTTACATTGACATATATATAACGCAATTTTATGCCTAGAAAACAAACTTTTCCCTCCTAAAATTTAAGGAAGCTAAAGTTATTCCTCTGTATAAAAAACCGGAAGATTCTTCAAACCCATCAATTAACGGCAGACCCGATATCCATTTTTAATCAGCCATAGCAAATACCCGGTCGAAAAGCACATGCATAAGTCTTTGTAAATTTCTTATTTAGGGCTGGATAAACAACTTTCTCCAACGAAAGTCAATCGGGCTTTCGAAAACATCATTCTTTGCCACACAGGACCCTCAACAGGCTTATCGACAGTCTTCTTTGGGCAGCATAAACAGAATAATTTTGCAGGAATTCTTTTCGTAGACTTTGAAAAAGCATTTTGATGTCATCAAACCACTCTTGTTGTGCCGTACACTTGAACTTTAACTAACAAAACTGACGTCCAGAATTCATAAGTCTATTTCATCTTTTATGTGACCGAAAATACAATTAGTAGCTGTAGCTGAACAAATTGTCACATTTATGCCTGTCAAATATGGTGTTTCCCAAGGCTCGTGTGTTAGGACCTCTTTTGTTTACTTTTAAACGTAAATGATGGTTTCCTTGTTTTTGTTAAATGTAAATGCGAAATGTTTCGCGAAGCTGTAACATCTCTTCACTGAAATCGACTCTTGAGGCCATGCATTAACAATCAAAAAACTTCAAACTTCAAAGCAGATAATCAATAAAAACTTACTGACTGGACACAACTAAAAAAAAACCATATGTCCTTTAATGCTGTTAAAAACAAAGTGCAAGTACGTGTCTACAAGAACAAAAACACAAAATGCAATCAAATTTTTCAGCCTTTACTCATATCCAACAATAAAGTTTGAGGACGGTCTGTTCACTACAAACCACATAGGTGTCAATATTGACAAAGATTTATCTTGGACAGAACATAATAACATTCTTAAGACAAAACCCTTTACCCCTCCCCCCAAAAAAAAAAAAAAATATTTCAGTTGGCTCGATAAAAAATTTTCCTCGATGTGGCCACTCTCGAAAACTTTTTTCTGTGCACATATTTTTGTCATTAATTGATTATGCAATCAACTCCTTTGGACAACTGTAGCAACCTAATTTGAAATTAATTCATCGTCTGGTCTGTACAAACGCGCAATTGAAATTATATTGTTAAAAAAAATCGAGCTCCCTAACTGATGAAGATATTACAAACAACTCAAACTGCTAACCTTCGCAAACAGACTCTTTTTTCAATAAAGCCCTTTTATATGCATAATGTTATTAATGGAACACTCCCGCAAGAAGATACAGAAACAATTTAAAGTCAATATTATCATAGACATAACATTTATTGTCCCATTCCTAGACCTCGCAAACAATTTAGACACATAAATCCCGTTTTTGTATATTCAGGGGGAAATCTTGAAAAACTCACAAAACCGTTAAAAAATATAAGAATAAAAACACATTTAAGATAAAATTGAAAGATTTATCTCATGAATCGTTAACCACATATCATACTGAAAAAAACTGGAAAAAAAGAAAATGTCCATACCTTTGCAGAAAGAGAAATACAAACTGGTAAAGAAACAACAACTTCGGGAAATTAACCTATATGGAGCGGGCAATGGAGCATTGAACCTTTTACGTGAATGGAAGTGAGTGAGGAAATAGGGAAGGAATGGGAGGGGTGTAGGACGGTATGTTTACTTTTCGTTTGATGAAAGCATTGTAACAACGATGTGACGTTTTTTTTGTTTTGTTTTTTTAAAAACTTTTCTTTTTTCATAGAATGGCGTTGAGGTAAAAAAGCAGATATGCATGCTTATTCAATGTTTTCCATCCTCTTCTTAAATAAAATTTTTGACTTGAACTTGACTTGATGACCTTGACACAACACACACACATACTCACTCACACGTCACACGTCACACACACACATACATACACACACACATATAAATTAATGGATAGAAAGCTATCTCCTTTATTCGTTGGTCCGTGAAGGGGGGAGGAAGAAGAGAGAGGAGAGAGAGAAAGAGAGAGGAGAAGAGAGGAGAGAGAAAGAGAGAGAGAGATTTTGTGTATAGGAGGTGTGAATAGGTTTGCCCCCTCCCCCTCCTCCCACCTCCCCCATTAGTACGTAAAAAACCCATCGCCCTTCTCCCCTTCTCCACTCCCCCTCTTAGCATCAATACAACACCTAAAAGTAACATTGCACGACACCCACCACTTATCAAATCTCCTTCAGCCCACAATATCCTCTCCACAAACATCACACAACATACTAACCTGATCTCCCCACTATTTTCACCGCACAACATAACTTATAGCTAGCTTATTTATGCATTTTTTTATCATTATATTTATTTTATTTATTTATTTATTTTTATTTATTTTTATTTTATTTAATAAATAGAATTATAATTTTTTTATTTTTTATTATTTATTTTTTTTTTTTTTAAAAGGTTTTTCCCGTAATTTAATTTATGTGATATTATAAAAAAGGTATGGTTTCTTCTAAATGTTTCTGTATCAGCTTTTTCGGTACCTTATAACAAAAAAAAAAAACCTGTCTCTTATCCGTTGTTAGCAGTATCATTCAGTAATGCATGCTTGTATTGGATACACCACTAGCATTGGACTTCACAATTCGCCTTTCGCCTCGGGACTGTTTGACAACGGCAACACCTGCTGCTTAAGAATCCTCTATCCCCACTCTCCTTTCTCCAATACCCTTACTATTGACAACCACTCAAGATTGATCCTGTCTTCTTCCCTCCCTTTTTTCCCCCCCCCCTTTCCCTTTGTCTTTTGTCTTCCCACCCCCCCCCCTTCCCCCCCCCCCCTTCCCTTCCCCCCACCCCCCCTTCCCCCCGGCCCCCCCCCCCCCCCCCCCGCAATATATTTGAACCATTAGTTAGTATTCCTATCAGTAATATTAATTATCATCATTAACGACTTTGAACTCACGGCACTATTTCCCCTTCCAACAGCCTTTCGTTCAGCATTCAAACGGCCTTCATCCTTGTCGCTGAACCCTAAGCGATCTGAAGCGATCAAAGCTAAAGTGAATTTTCGTTTGTTAATATTTAAATAATTCGTTTATATATCACTGACGAAGGCCTAAGAGGTCGAAACGCGTCGTGTTTTGGTCTAAAACTCATTTTTTTAAAAAATCCAAAAAAACAATAAAAAGGTTTTTTGTAAAAAAAAAGGGAAAAAAGTCCCTCCAAAACAAAAAAAAAAAAAAAGTTTTGTTTCCCTTTTCCCCTTGGGGAAATTTTAACAAAAAAGGGATTGACTTTTAGGAAGAAATATAACATTCTTAGAAAAACGCCTTTCAAAAAAATATTTCAGTTTTCCGGATAAAAAAATTTCCTCGATGGCCACTCTCAAAAATTTTTTTTTCTGTGCCATTTTTTGTCATTAATTGTTTATCATCAACCCTTTTGGGAAAACGTGTGAACAAAATTTAAATTAACCCCGTCTGTACAAACGAGCATTAAAATTTGATTGTTAAAAAATCGGCTCCCAAAACTGATGAAGATTACAACCCCAACAAAATGTAACCTTCGCAAACAGACTCTTTTTAAAATTTAAACCCCTTTTATATGATATTGTTTTTAAGGGAAAAAACAGCTCCCCAAAAAGAACGAAAAAAATTAAAGTCAATTTCATAGACAAAATATTTATTGTCCTTCCTGCCAAAAAAAATTTTATCAAACCCATTTTTTGTATTTCAGGGGAAATCTGTGGAATAAACTCACAAAACCTTTTAAAAAATAAAGAAAAAAAAACACATTTAAAAAAAAATTGAAAGTTTATTCATGAATCTTTAAACCCACATTTTACAAAAAAAGGGTCCTTTTCCTGTGCAAAAAAAGAAATACACTGGAAGATACAACTTTGAATGAACCTTTTGGCGGCAATGAGCATTGATATTTTTTAGGGAAATGGAAGGAGTGAGGAAAAAAGGGGAAAGGGATGGGAGGGGGGTGGGGGACGGATGTTTACTTTTCTTTTGATAAAAGCATTGACACGTGTTGTTTTTTTTTTTTTTTTTTTTTAAAAATTTCTTTTTTCAAAAAGGGGTTTTTTTGATGTAAAAAAGCGAATGTGCTTTTAAATTTTTTTTTTTCCATCTCTAAAAAAAATTTTGACTTGACTTGATTGACTTACACACCACCCCACCACCTCACTAAAACCCCATACACACACACTTAATGGTAGAATGCATCTCCTTTATCGTTGGCGTGAAGGGGGAGGGAAGAGAGAGAGAGGAGAGAGGGGGAGAGAGAAGAGGAGGGGAGAGAGGAGAAGAGAGGATTTGTTTGGTGTGAATATGTTTTCCCCCCCCCCTCCCCCCCCCCCCATTAGTACGTAAACCCCCTCCCCCTTTTTTCCCCCCACCCTATAGCATCAACACTCAAAAAACTGTACACCCCACCCCCTTCAACTCGCCCACTATTTCCCCCACAACCACACCAACTACCTTATTCCCCCATTTCCCCCACAATAAATTAAAGCTATCTTTTTTATGCATTATTTCATTATTTTTATTTATTTATTTTTTTTATTTTTTTTTTAAAAATTTATTATAATTTTTTATTTTTTATTTATTTATTTTTTTTTTTTTTAAATGTTTCCTTTATTTATTTATTTAGATTATTATAAAAATGTATTTTCTAAATGTTTCTGTATCATGCTTTCGGTACCTTAACCTTCACTATCGTTTGTTAGCAGTATCATTCAGTAATGCTATTGCTTGTATTGATACTACCACTAGCATTGACATCACAATCGCCTTCGCCTCTGGGACTGTTGACACGGCAACCCTGCTGCTTAAGAATCCTCTAACCCACTCTCCTTTCTCCCATACCCATACTTATTGACACCAAGATTGATCCTGTCTTCCCCCCCCCCCCCCCCCCCCCCGCAATATTTTGACCATTATTAGTATTCCTATCAGTAAATATTATTATCATCATTACGACTTTGACTCACTCACTATTTCCCTTCCAACAGCCTCGTTCTCATTCAACGCCTTCTTCCTTGCGCTGAACCCTAAGCGATCTGAAGCGATCAAAGCTAAGTGAATTTTCGTGTTTTTATTCGTTTATATATCACCTGACGAAGGCCCTAAGAGGTCGAAAACGCGTCGTGTTTTGTCTTGTGACTCGTTTGTCCACGTTCTCTGGGCGGTTCGCTAACATTTATTTAAGATTTCAAAATGGAGTGACTGATGGCGGCGAACGAAGCAAAGTTAGAAATAGAGTTTGTTTAGAACTTACTGCCAATGACATTGACAAACAAAGCACATGACAAGACACGATGCATTTCAACCACTTGGGTCTTCTTCAGCGAAAAAATAAATCACATTTAACATGTGGGACAGTACAAACAAAGAACGAAAAAAGAAAGAAAAATGACTCATCCGTTGTCGTCCATGTGGTCGGTAGGCGGAAATGACATGGGGCCAGGGGGATTATGGGAGAGGAAACGGAGGGGGGGGGGGGGGTTGCGTCGGGGAGGTGTTGTGGTGTGATTATGATAGGGTTTGTGTGTCTAGTTTATTGGGATGGTGTGATATTTTTGTGATGGTTGTGGTAATGGTGGATTGACAATAATGGTAAGGGGAAAGAAGGGGGGGGGGGGGGGGGGGAACTGAGGGGAAAAAAAAGTGGGGGGGGGGGGAATTTAAGGGAAGGATAAAACAAAATTAAGATTAAATAGATGGAGGGTTGCTGTAACTACTGTATGAAGTGAGTGAAGGGGGTGTGGTGGTGGTGTATGTATGTGTGTGTGTATGTGTGTGTGTTGGTAGGGGATATTGCCAACTGATGTGGAAGTGGTGGGTATGTGTGTTTGGTTATTGTTGGATATTGATGCCTTGGGGGTGTAGTGTGCCCAGTTTGGCAATGAGATGGGATTCTTGAGTTGTGCGTTCAAAGCTGTCACTCTGTGACTGCCAGAGTGCCATAACTTTGACATGGTCGATGTTGTGTTGGGTGTGGTTGAAGTGTAGGGCGACGGGTTTGGGTCGGTGGTGGCGGATATCAGCCAGGTGTTCAGATTTGTTTAGATTTCCGCCTGCAGTCGTCTGGCTTTGCAACTAGATCTATTCAGCTTATTAGTTTATTATCTTATAATATTGTGTGTGTGTGTGTGTGTGTGTGTGTGTGTGTGTGTGTGTGTGTGTGTGTGTGTGTGTGTGGTGTGTGTGTGTACGCGAATATTTTTTAAAAGTTAATGTCTTTATTTGTGATGTATGTTATGTAAAATTACTCTATGTTACCCTCTCCCTCTTCCCCAACCCACCCCTCCGCTCGGTTCTTTCCCCTTGCCTTACTCTTTTAACCCTATGTTGGCATGTTTTCCATCGCATTCATTGGTCAGTGGTGTTGACCTCAGTTTATTTGTATTGAACTGTATACGATCTTATTACTTGTCTGTTCCTCTTATATGTATTTACCTTGATTTACTATTTTTTTTCTTTCCATTTGCCTCTGGATTAGGTGAGGACAAAAAGCATTTATATTAATCTAAATTACTCTGGTACAATAAAATTTCAAATTCGTTTCGTTTCGTTTCATCGGAGGGCAATACCGGGAACCAGATCATTTTAGGTTAGGTCCCTGAATTTATCAGAGAGAGAGAGAGAGAGAGAGAGAGAGAGAGAGAGAGAGAGAGAGAGAAAAGAGAGAGAGAGAGAGGTCTGCGTTTGCTTGTTTGCTTGCACACACACACACACACACACACACACACGCACACACACACACACACACACACACACACACACAGACACACACACACACACACACACACACACACACACACACACACACACACACACACACACACACACTCACGCACGCGCGCGCGGGCGACTGAGTTTGTTGTAAAGTAGCACGTTCAATACAAAACCACCACAAGAAATAAAGGAACTCTGTTCAATTCAAATAATGAAACAGTTTCAGAGCCTCATGCATGCAGTTTTGGCAAAGAAAATCAATTCTGATTTTAACAAGGACTCTTGGATATTGCCAAGAAGTGTTTCAAAACAGGCGCGTCTGCG
>JAFLJL010015963.1:40839-42562 GCA_018398815.1 Conus ventricosus | reverse complement strand
TGCCGCCATTAAGGCAGCCATACCCCAGCTTCGGGGAAGGTGCGTGCTATGTGTAACGTGTCATCCATACCAACGCAAACTGGCCTTCTCTTCCGAAAGTTGGTGATGGGATTTCACGTGTGTGCAGGATGTGCGTGCGTTCACACACGGAACCTCGGTTTATAGTCCCATTCGAAGGACTGTATGGGAAGTGGAGTCAGAACCAATGTTAACTCCGTGAGAAAAATCCCCCTGTACCGAAACAATTCCAGACTTCTTTGAGAGAGTAAATCCTTGAACTCTAACTCACCAAATCCGCACGAATACCCCCCCCACCCCCCCCCCCCCCCCCCCCCCCCCCCCCCCCCCGTTCCCCCTCCAGTCATTCCCTCCCCCCTCCATCCCCCCCTCCCCCCCCCCCCCGCCTCCGTCATCCTCCCCAATCCTGGACGAGTTCGTTCCCCACCCCCTACCCCCCTGCCATCCCCCACCCGACTGAGAGTTTCCTCCGACCACAATGCAACATTCATCCCCTCGTTTACATCAAACAACAAAAAACATCGAAAACCTCGTTTCTACCGTCCATCTACGTGTCTAATCCCATGAACAAAATAATGTACCCGCTCTTTCATAGACTCCCAAGAGACCGAGAAGTGAGAAGAAGAGAGACGCATGTTTTATCATCTTCCCAGTTCCACCGCTCATCAAGTTCTCCCCCTCCATCCCACACCATGAACATCCCTCCATCCCCCCCCTAGTCCCCCTCCCATCCCTCCCCCCCCCCCGTTCCCCCCTCCATCCCCCCCCCCGTCTCCCCCCTCCATCCCCCCCCCCCCTTCCCCCTCCATCCCCCCCCCCGTTCCCCCCTCCATCCCCCCCCCGTTCCCCCCTCCATCCCCCCCCCCCCGTTCCCCCTCCATCCCCCCCCCCCGTTCCCCCCTCCATCCCCCCCCCCCGTTCCCCCCTCCATCCCCCCCCCGTTCCCCCCTCCACCCCCCCCCCGTTCCCCCCTCCATCCCCCCCCCCCCCCTTCCCCCCTCCATCCCCCCCCCCGTTCCCCCCTCCATCCCCCCCCCCGTCCCCCTCCAAACCCCCCCCGTTTCCCCCCCTCCATCCCCCCCCCCCGTTCCCCTCTCCCCTCCCCCCCCCGTTCCCCCCCCCATCCCCCCCACGTTCCCCCCTCCATCCCCCCCCCCGTTTCCCCCTCCATCCCCCCCCCCCGTTCCCCCCTCCATCCCCCCCCCTTCCCCTCTCCATCCCCCCCCCCGTTCCCCCCTCCATCCCCCCCCCCGTTCCCCCCTCCATCCCCCCCCCCGTTCCCCCCTCCATCCCCCCCCCCGTTCCCCCCTCCAGTCATTCCCTCCCCCCTCCATCCCCCCCCCCCCCCCCCTGCCTTCCGCACCAGCCCAGATCTGGAGAGTTTGTTCCCCACCCCACCCCCTGCCTTCCGCACCAGCCCAGATCTGGAGATTTTGTTCCGAGAACAATAGCAACATTTTATCTGTGTTTTAAAATCAAACAAACAAAAAAATCGAAAACATCGTGTATTCTAATCGTCCAATTTTACGTGTATAATCCCATGAACAGAAGATAATGTACCCGCTCTTTCATAATGACTCCAAGAGAGAGAGAGAGAGAGAGAGAGAAGAGAGAGCATGTGTTTATCATCTTCCACAGTATGTTCTGAATCACACTGAACATGGCATCAAAGATTAGATCTGCCCCAGCTCCTCAAACAAAGGAA
>JAFLJL010015963.1:25839-28339 GCA_018398815.1 Conus ventricosus | reverse complement strand
CGTGCATGGTGTAAAGTTCACTTCACGCTTCCCAATGTAAAGTTCACTTCACGCTTCCCAATGTAAAGTTCACTTCACGCTTCCCAATGTAAAGTTCACTTCACGTTTCCCCAATGTAAAGTTCACTTCACGCTTCCCAATGTAAAGTTCACTTCACGCTTCCCAATGCACCGCAGCATCGAAGACATTTCCCTTAATAATAGTAATGATGATAATAATAATAATTTTTTTTTAATTGTTTATGGCGCTTAATCTTACATCATAAGCCCTATGCGCTTACAAATACATAACAGGTTAAAGAAAACATGAATGAAACCAAGAAGAAGATGAATATTGCAATAAGTACCATGCGTCTACAAAGAAGGATGCATATTGACACCCACCCACGCGCGCGCGCGCGCGCGCGCGCGCACACACACACACACACACACACACACACACACACACGCGCACACACACACACACACACACACACACACACACACACACACACACAAAAACATACTATCCATTCATTATTCCATTGAATCATATTTTCATGCCTTGTCTTCTTCGGAAGCATGACAGTCGCACACCACTGTAGTCACACGACACACAAATAAAGACCTGCACAACAACAAAAAAACCACGACAGCACCGTTCTCTGACTTTATGTAAAATATTTGCTTAAAAGAGAGAGAGACAGACAGACAGAGCGAGAGAAAGAGAGAGAGAGAGAGAAGAGAGAGAGAGAGAGAGAAACAGAGAGAGAAACAGAGAGAGAGAGAGAGAAACAGAGAGGGGAGAGAGAACAGAGACAGAGACACACAGAGAGAGAGACAGAGACAGACAGAGAGAGGAGAGAGAGAGAGAGATGAGAGAGAGGAGAGAGAGGAGAGAGAGAGAGAGAGAGAACGAACGAACGAATTTTATTTTAAGAGGGCAGTGGACTAAGCATGAATGCTTTTTACATCCAGCCTCTGGGCAAGAAAAAAATCGATATATATATACTGACTTCCATAAAAAAAACGCGAAAGCAAAACAAGCTGAAGGTTGGGGGTGAATTTTATTGGTCACAATTGTGCAGAGTGGAAGCGAGAATTCAACGTGATTGATTCATTACACGGTAATGTGTGAAAATGTCATCAGCAATATGTCTTTTGTGTGGAAAATCCACCTTGAAGTCCTAATACCGTGTGTGGCCACCATTCGCGTTGACAAACTGCTTGACACCTGCGGTCATTCAGTGGACCAGGTGGTTGATGCGTCCCTTGGCACACCAGCCCACACATGGACGATGGCTGGTGAAGTTGAGCCGCTGTTGCTGGTCGTGGACGCAGGAGGTCAAACCGTCTGCCAAGTTCATCCCAAAATGTTTAATTTGGGTTTAAATCGGGACTGAGGGCTGGCCAGGGCAGCACATTGACGTTGTTAAGCTGAATAAATTGCTGGGTGGCCCTGGCGGTGGGTGGTCTTGCATTGTCCTGTTGGAATGTCCAGTTTGGGTGTAGCGCAAAAAAAGGAACGACATGGGGTCTGAGCACCTGGTTGATGTAGCGTGTGCATTGAAAACCCTGTCCGCGACCAGGCCAATGTTCTGAAAGATGACTGGTCCTATGGCGTGGTTAATGCCAATTGCACCCCATATCATAACGTTCGGGCCTCCCCAGGGGTTCCGCTCTACCAAATGGGAGTCAGCATAGCGTTCACAGGTCGACGCCATATTCTGGCACGACCGTCAGCCATGTCAAATACAAAAACGGCTCTCATCTGAGAACAGTATGCGTCCCCACTACTGCCTGCCCCAGTTGATTCGGGCTTGTGCCCACTGCAGCCTGTCCTGCCGGGTGTCTTGGTGTCAGTACCGGACCCTCTGTGAGGAAGCCTACATGCCAGCCCGTTCTCCTGAAGACGGGCCCCCGCACAGTGTTGAGGCTGATTCGTTGCTGGAGATTCCCAGGCACCTGTCGAGCAGTGTTAGCGGCTGTTTGCCGCCTGTCCCGCAGATGGGTTCGAACAAGATGGCGATCCTCTCTTGGTGTGGTGACCCGAGGACGGCCTGGCCCGGGGACGATCATCAGTGGTACCAGTGACTCGCATGCGGTGCTGCAGACGATAGTATGGTTGAGATGTGGACGTTAAAGATGTTGGCGACCTGCCTGGCATCCACACCAGCCTCCAGATGGCCTAGGGCACGATTGCGTTCCTCTGCTCGTAGTCTTGGCATCTCTGTACGCTCAGACGGCAAGTCGTTGTCTGAACCTTGTAGCGCGGCTTTCTAAAGGCTGCATTTCCTGCGTACTTGTCGCTGGTTAACTTTGCTCTGCATAGTGGGGCACGTGCCTCACATGCAGCAACCAGTTTGCCATTTTTGTTGACCCTCCACTGCCGGGAATGATGTGTTGCTCACACAATTTTTTCACTGCACGTGAGTCTTTTGGGCCAACAACTGCCACAATGGTTCCATATTGTATATGCCCCCTTTTCACCCGAAAAAATGGCCTTCTTTGCGGGAATCTAT